>JAAEAF010002164.1:0-38523 GCA_011037195.1 Triatoma infestans | reverse complement strand
TACTAAATGATTTTTCCACTTTTTCGCGATTTTCTCAAAAATGGCTCTAACGATTTTCTTGAAAATTCGTATACAAACTAAACATACAAAGATCTACAACTTCTATTTAAAACATTTCTCTAGAAAAATTCATTTAAGTGCACTTTTGGTGGAGGTGGGTTGTTTTTCTCTAATGTGCTATCATAGTTGATTATACAATTCTATCATCCAAACTAAATTAATTAGAAATAAATAGATGGCCAAAATTCCGTGTTTTAAGAAAATTAGTAAACCGGAAATGCGCTTTTACTGAACAGTTTTTTTTTTAGTTTTCGTCGAATTTCATTAAATTTGGTAAACAAACTATAAAATTTGTCAATTATAATTTTGAGAACTGGAGTAAGAGAAAGTTGTGTGAGTGACAGTAGATTTTTTTTAGTTATTGCCATCGAGAAAATCTACTTTTCCTTTGAAATACAATTGAGATACTGGGTACGAAGATAAATTTATTGCGAATGTTATATATTTATATATACACACCTATTTCTCTCTGTCTCTCTGTGCGTGTATATATCACTTTCTCTTACTGCTAGTAAAGAAAATAATGCTGTCGTGTCGAATTCTCGATAATGAGTTTTTACTAGAGATACATATTTTGAGTCCCCCCTGAGTACGAAAAAAAATTTTCTTGATACTACAATGATTTTTTTTAAACTTGGAATATTAACTGCAGAACATTTTTGCCAATTTTTGCGGAAACAGTTATTTATTATAGTTCTGTGGAATCTGTGACCGTTACATTTCAAATATTATTTGAGTTTGTGTAATGTTTTAGTGCTGTATTTTTGGATTATAGTGTAAACAAATTGCATTTCTAACTGCCGTCTGTTCTACTTGGCAACATGTACCCTCACCAATTTCTTTGGTTAATTATGTTTGGGCAAATGAGAAAAAAAATTTCAAATTTAATATATCTGTATTCACGACATGAAAAGAAAGCCACAGGGGAGTGCATATACGAGGAATATGTTGGGAACAAAATAATTCAACAAAGAAAAATTATGTTTTCCGATCAAAATCCTGCAATCGGATGTGTTGGTTAATTGCAATTTTTTTTTAATTGTTTGTTAATTTTCCTTTGAATCAGCTTTAATATAAACCCACTTTAACCTAAATATCTTTTATAAACCCATCAAGTTTTATTTGAGAAATTTCTTTTTGTGAGTATAAACTCCTTCATTGTGTAAAATTTTTTCATCATTTGTAAGAATGGCAAGTAAGAGAAACTATTAATCATTTTTTTTCAGATACTTACGGCGGAATTATAAGAGAGACCGCCAATTTTGAGCTATATTATTATTAACCACAAAATGCATGTGAAATGTCGTTGGTGTTGTTTGTGTAGTAGCTTGTGGCGTGAGCGGTTTTGTAAAAGGCTTGTATGTATGTTTGAGATAGAGATAGAAGTAATAAGAAATAATTAAGAAAACACTGCTAGATTAAATTAAATATATTATCTTTAAAGAAATTTAAATACTTTTCAATATCACAATAATATGCTTGTTAAATCAATTATTTAGCTAGATTAATGTAAACTCTTATAGTGAGCGATTCTTGATACAAATGTTCTGGTTCAATGTCTAATTCAGATTGTCCTGGTTGAGTGCAAAATTTAGACTGTCCAAATGCTTTCAAATAATGCTGGTATGTCTGGAGGGAGTGTATTGTCTTCACCTAACTGTTTCTTGTCCTTTTGTCTCTTCAATAGCACTGACCTTAAATTATAGTACCTGACTCTTTTCACTGCACTAAGATACACTTAAAATATTAACAAAATTCTATTTTTCAAACTATGAAATATTCTAAACTATTTTTCAAAACTATTATTTTTGCATTTCTTTCTTCTACTACTCATGAAATCGTATTTTTTTTTTGTTTTGTTTAAGATAAAAAGAAAGAGAGTCTTTTTTTAACTTATTCTTTAATTAAACATGACAAAATACTATCCATGTCAGATTTGAACTAGTTACGTCTTATAAATGACCTTATCTTTTTTTAAAAAAATTTAAAAATAACTAAAAACTAATTAGTATAAATAGTGATCGAATCCTTGATGCATACCTGGTCAGGTTATACTAAGAAATAGATCAGATAAGGCCATGGTTAGATTTTAATAAATATAGCAACTACTAAATTTGTTTGTTTGTAGTGTGGCTCGAACGGTTTTGAAAGGGCTTATGTGTGTGCATGTTTTAGAGAAGAGAGAGAAGTATAGAGTAATAAGTAATAAGTCACCACTGACTTAAAATAAATATATTATTCTCTAAATATTTAGTTTACTTTTCAATATCACCAATAATAAGCTTATAAATATACAGAAATTCTTACACTATATTGATTTAAACACAAATGTTCACGTAACACTAATTGGCACTGATGTTCTCTCTCTCGATTGAATACTGGTTGAATGCAAAAATTATACTGGTGAAATAATGCTTCTCTTGGTTAGTTAAAACCTACAATTTATATTTGATTTCTAGAAGGGGGTAAAAGCAAAGAATGTCGAGTTCTCCGACCTCTCTTGTAACGGTGTCTTGTAAATGGGTCCTTTGTCTAGGGATATCATTGAACTCAGATTAATAGTCCTTAACAGATTCTAAGTTCATTTCACTGCACTAAATGACACTTCATTTTAAATTAAATTCAGTAAAATATTTGCCAAAATTATTTCAATTTTTCCATTTGCTTCTTCCATTACAATCCTTTAATTACCTGTGTAATAGGATCCAAAGAGAGGATCCATAGCAGAGAAAGAGAGACAAAAATCACAGGACCACTCTCTCGTACTAGAATGGGAGAAACTGCATAAATACAGCGACGGGAGATAGATTACAGCAGAGTTCACTCGCCAGTCACAACGTGTCATTTACCTCACCCTCTACCATTCTACCATACTGTACCATTTTAGTGTAAAGTCCAGGCAATTAGTGTAACTTTTAACATTGTACAGTGTTCAACCATATCTAATTTGTTCTTTGTAACCAAATTTTTTCTTCTTCGAAAATGTTGAAGCTGAACGAACGCGGGATCGAAAACGCTGCCACCAATATAATGGGTATGATGAAGGAGAGAAAATGGTTTGGTTCAGATTAATAAACTAGATATGGCTGAACACTGTATTAATGTTAAAAATGACACTGACTGCCTGGACTTTACACTAAAATGGTAGAGTATGGTAGAGTGGTGAAGGTTAAGGTAGATGACACCTTGTGACTGCCGAATGAACTCTGTTGTATATCTTTCTCTGCTATGAATCCACTCTTTGGATCCTATTACAACCTGTAAGAGAAAGTATTTGTTAAATCATGTCAAATTTTCGCCAGTGAGTATTTTACCGGCATTTGAAGGTTTTTTCAAAATAAAAAAAATTAGAGGAAGTAATAAACTTGTTTTTTTAACCAACGGACTTTATTGCACATTGCTGCATGGTATTATTGTGTATTTGGAATAAAAACGAAAAGCAATTGGGGGGGGGGCTCAAACTTTGTGGTATTTTGTTTAATGTAACACGGTGACTAAACTAAAATGAATACATTATTTTTTTAAGAATTGCATTATAAGGATTTGTAATAAGATAATAAGATTCATTAAAGACAATACATATTTTTCCCAAGTAATTTGAACCGAGTGTATATAGACAATATTTTAACAACGTGTCCTCCCCCCTCCCCAAACACATTAATCTTGTTTCTAAAACTATAATTAGAACAGTTTTAATTATATTATTCAACATAAACTTGGCTCCTTTTATTTATTTATTTATTTATTCTTTACAAATATCTATTCAATGTCTAGAAAAAATTATCTAAAGTTTAGATTTAAGTTTTTTTTTTTTTTTAAAAAAACATAATTTGTTTTATATATAATATATGGGAAATAAATCTGTAAGAACAGATTTTTGAAAATTTATTAGCTCCAAAGGCTGTCAACTTCATTTGACCTAGATTGCCAACAATCAATCACGATTCAATAAACATTTTAACCTTTCAGGGCTATAATATTCGTGGAAAATTTATGTTTATTATTTTGCAGAGAAAATTGTGAAATTAAAAATTGAAAATAGGCGAGGATGGTATTTTATTAGAAATCATTTCATTTTCCGAGAAATCATCCCTGTTGCACAGTTAGTTGGTGGCGGATCAATATAATATTTTGGCACTTTGTAAGATAGATAAAACTTTCAACTTTGTTTGCCGCAGAGATTCAATATATTCTTCATTTTTTTCTTTTTTCTTTTCAAGAATTATTGCACTTTAATTTAATAAAGAGGAAATATAAAATTCTTTTTAGGCTTTTTTATGGATTTTTTTTTTTTTGCGCATCGACTGCCGTGGTCATTAGCGCCACCCTAAATATGCTTTTCCATACATCTCCTCTTATAATGAAGTCAAACATGTCAAAGTTACGATCTAATTGTTTAAAGAGTAGGAATCGTGAGCTGGAACTAACTTGCTCACAAAACTCTTTTCTAAATTTAATTCGTAATTTTTTTAATATAACGTTAAACAGCCTTGGCCAAATCATCTACATTGTTTAAAGAAAAAAGCGAACACATGAGAGTACATACACACACTAACAGAGAACGAGGGGGAATATAGAATATTATTTGTGCCATCCCTTAAACTACAAAAACTAGATTTGTAGAATTGGGAAAAATTAAAGCACTTTTTTAACCAAGAAATGCATTATAACCCATATTATAACATAAATAATAACTTAATTATGTAACTAATCTTAAGGAGTTTATTTATAACATAAACTAATTGAGTGGTGCAATACTTTTAACAAATTTTCCTGCACCCCTCTACTGGACTAATTCTAAAATGAACTAAAAATCTAATGGGGGTTGAAATAATTTTATAAAATTTCTTTCAGTCCCTGGGATAAAAGCCTAAACTAAACATTCATACTAACTTTGTCGCCCAATAAATACAAGATAGAATTGTGATATTTGTTTTTTTTTTTCTAGTCGTTAGATTTTTGCAAGAATTATGCGCGTCATATTTTTTTTGATGAATAATTAATTACAGACTTTACATAATATAATTATGAATATTACATTACCATAATGTGTGTTGCCATAAGATCTGTATGTTTGTTTGTAAAACGCCGAATATATTAACAACAATGAATGTTACAGATTTAATATAGAGATATAGTTTTACGATTAGATTATAGATTGACCAGTTTCTCCTTTAAACCCTATATATATATATATTATGTTGTATTTGGAGACCAACGTAGATCAGCTGTTTCTGTTTACTCTGAAAATTCATTTTAATTATATCTTCAAACTTTTTAAACTTCCTGATTACCGCCTCCCTAAAATAGTCGCCCTTGAAGTTGTTGTGGTCGCAGTGCATTGTGGTTTAAGAACTGGAAAGCATTGTCTACTGAACTCTCGTGTGTTCGCTTTTTTCTTTAAACAATGTAGATGATTGGCCAAGGCTGTTTAACGTTACAATAGAAATATTATGAACTAACTTTAGAAAAGAGCTTTGTGAACAAGTTAGTTCCAGCTCACGATTCCTACTCTATAAACAATTAGAGATAGTAACTTTGACATGTTTGACTTCATTATATGATAAAGCTCAGGGATTGACTTTGGTTGAGTCAGATGTGATTTATTGTATTTGAATGGTGCACCACTTATTATAAGGGAAAATGTAATGTGTTCCTTATGTAATGCCCGTGTTAGGGAGGACATTGTTCATTTTATAGCGGAATGCACCATCTTGTCTGAGATCCGTCACTCACATGTACCTTCTGCCACTTTAACTAAAAGTCAGTTTATTGAACATTTAGAAAATAATTTTCGTCCTTTAATTCAAATACGCTCGACATGCCTGGCACTATGATACCATTTAGTAATGGAATTTAATTTTTGATTTCATATTTTATAATTTTTTGATTGTTTATTTTGAGTTACAAATTATACAAGTATAACTTTATTTTTGTTTCTATTTCGAATTATTGTTCATGTCTTTATTTTGTTTTTTTCTTATGTGTGTATATTTCAGTTCAGTGAATCGACCTCCGGCAGACGGAATGTTTTCCATGCCATATATTACTTGTATCATCCTTTGACTAATTATGTACAATTTTTTTTGGTGAAATAAAGTGATAATAAAAAAAAAAAAATATTCTAATCAAGGAGGGATGTATTTAGTTAGTACATATCTGTAAATTCTGTGATTCCCAGACAAAAGTGTCGTAAGATCATTGGCCAAAGGTAGGGACTGCGCATGAGTAGAAATGCAAAATGCATTTCTTCATGATTATTCTAAATAGAATTAAATTGACTGATAAAATTGCATATTATTTCATAGTTTTACAATTAAAATACTGTTAATTGTTTTGTTTTCAATATTCTTATTGATGAGAGTGTTTGTTTAGGATGGCGATTGTAGCGTACATCTGTAAACCTTGGTATTAAATAAAGATCTTTAATAAATCATGAAAATGTTAAAATAATTTGTATGAACCTTTCCTTATTCACTTATTGAAGTATTTTGGAAATGACAAAACAAAACAATTCAAAACTAAATATTCCGTTTGGGAACCGACACTTGTTTATCCAAATCAGTAAATTGAAATTTACTAATGGGACGGTTTTCCCCCGTTTATTTTGTGATTTTCTTAAAGTATGCTCCCTGTAAAAACTGATATAAATAGAAAAACCCTTTAGCATGTTAAGAGTAAATATATATCTGTATGGAAAGCAAGCATTCCATACATATTAAGGAAAATCGTTGTAACCGTTTTCGAGAAAATTCCCCCCTCCCTCCAAATAAACCTATTCTGTAAAATTGCATTTCTGGAATTACCCGATTTTCAAAATTTGAAATTCTATCAACGCTTCCAATCTGTATTAATATTATGTAGATGGAGAACCATATATTATACTGAAGTGATATTTCAGAGTAAAGCATAATGCAACTCGTTCCCCTAGAACCTTCCCCCCCCCAAATATTACAAATAAAAGTTATGGGTATTTTTATGTTTATAGAAGTATATGAAGACAAAAAAAAAAAATTGGTCGAGCTGTTTTCGAGTAAATTACGAAAAACTGAAGAAAAAAAAAACAAGGAGTAAAGGTCGCACTTCCGGTTAATGGATTTGGCCCGAAAACTTTATGTCGTTTACTGCTGTACTACCTAAACGGAATACTAAGTTTGAGCTTCCTACGACTTTTCCTCTTTGAGATATTTTGTTAACATACATACATACATACATACATTCGCAAGAAGATCGTTGGCGGACCTGTTTTTGAGAAAATAGCGAAATACTGAGAGAAAACAGTAAAGAAGTCGCACTTCCGGTTGATGTGATTTTTTTTCTTTCATTCTGACCTTCATGTCAGATGTGGTGGTGGTAGTGACTAAAGGGAATTGCAAGTTTGAGCACCTACAAATTTTCGACGTTTTCTTCTCAGAGAGAGAGAGAAAAAGGGAGAAAGAGAGAGACAGACCATTTGATAATAAGATTGATTTCCTGATCGGAAGACCTCAAAACATTATTTCCGGTGCAAAGTCAAGTTCAAAAATTGTACGCGATCGTAATATTTCCTCTTATCAGCAGTAACAGGAAGTAAACATATTTTACATTATCAGTAATGCAGGGAAAACTAAAATTTTACAAACAACCTGCTAATTATACTGCTATTCCTTTGAAAAGACCCATAATTTTTTTTGAAAGTTACATTATCAAAAGAATTAATTATTAGAAACTAGCTAACCCGACCACGCTTCGCTGTGGCTCAGACTGTTTTTAGGCTTAACCATACATGATTCTGATAATTTGTTTCGATGCTTTGGAATACCCTGTCTATTAATTCTTCTTTTAAAATGTACAATGTTGCAGAAATTAGATGGGAAGGTGATTTTTTCCCGTTTCCGGATTTGTAGGAGCAGTGCCGTTAGCAGAGTTCGAGTAATTGTCTTGAAAATGTGGCAGCTGTTGGATCGTTTTGAAGTTGAACTCACATATTCGTTGTTAAATGATTTTTTTTTTTACTGTGCTCTAAAGAGTTGAATATTTCAAGCAGGCATGCAATTCATCAGCTGGTGTTGAGCGAGGTATCACTGGAAGCGTTTGCCTAAAGACACCGGCTAGTAACACCAAAGCTCCACCAATAATGGAACCTGAGTATTTTGCAAGTCTTTCACTGTATGGTCTAATGCATCCAATGACTTCTTATAAGCCATTGTACACTCATCCCATACAATGATTTTGCTCGTCCGAAGAATCTTTCCCACATCTGGTGTTTTAGAAATGTTACATGTTGGGTTTTCTGTGAAGTGCATGCTTAAGTCATGACAGTTTAAGAGCTGAATGCGCTGTCTACCTACTTCCATCAACGTAGCGCAATATCTGAAGACTCAAGTGCTAACGCAATATGGCCATTTGAACGGATTTTAGCTTGGAATTTCCCGTTTCCGTGGGAACATCGAAATAGAGGTACTTATAAGTAGTTTAGAAAGTGGTTCAGCGTGTGAGCCACCATCGCAACGCGTCTGAGTCTGTCTATTTCTGCCAAACTCGCGAAACGCTTGGAGAATTACCCGTTTCCGTGGGAATTTCGGCGTAAAAAGTATATATAAACACTCTTATATAGAAATGCAACGTTGCTGTAAACATTTCAAGTCAATCAATCGATTACTTTTCGAGTTTTGCGGCCACAAACATACGGATGATGAATTTTTATATATATAGATTTTACAATAACAATTCGACAAGAACTTCAATTACGAAAAATCGTAGATGCCCAAACTTGAAATTCTCTTTAGTCACTACCACCACATCTGACATGAAGATCAAAATGGGAAAAAAAAAAATCCCGACCGACTTCTTTAGTGTTTTCTTTCAATATTTCGTTATTTTCTCAAAAATAGCTCCACCAACGATCTTCTTTTAAAACTTCGTATCTGGGTACAGAATAAATACCCATTTCGAAACGTTTGTTTTACCTTAACATACGTTTATATTCATTTGTGAAAACCAACTTGAAAACTAAGACATTTACTGGAACAGTGGACTGGGTGGGTGGGGGTACATCAAATTTTGTTTGTAAAAATTTTTTCTTTTAAATTCTAGAAATATGTTTATATCTTAATAATATTTGTTGTTTAGAAAATTGAAGGAAATTAATTATATACACATCTATCTATCTGGTAAACAAAATTGTCCAAATGTGATGATTAGATATAGTCATTAAAATGGAGTCAATGAAGATGTGAGAAATTAGTCTGGCATTAGTTCGTGAATTGTTTTTTTTCTTCTAAGTGACGAGTTATTTATCATTTATAATAGCGCTTTGATTGGGAGAAATGCCAATCTAAAAAGGAAACTAACCTTTTATTACATCATTCTAACTTCTTATTATCCAATTGTACATTAGAGTGTTACTTCCTACTACTAGAGTAGTTGCCTGCCAGCTGTTACTTGTGGAAAAACAGCTGTTAATACAGCTGATAATTCTTAATACTTAGGAGACTTTGTTTTTACATGAAATTGTTCTTGTAAGTTCTTTTAAGTGAGTCTATAATCATTATAGACATAGCAACTTCGTGCTTTTGGTATTGAAGTGTGTAGGATGAGTCGGGATTTGGTTGGCAGTTTTGGATTAAACCTAAAATTATCCCCGAAAGTTGGCATAAATGATTAAATGTACTCACAGCGTTCGTTACATATGTTTGAATTGTACAAAGGGTTTCTTAAAATGGAAGATCAACAGAAATAATTTTATTTCGTATAATCTATTTTTTTCTACTCCTTTATACTCAGTTTTATAATACTGAAAGAAAGCATCTTTTACTAATTAATATTTTATATTCATGTCCAGTCATTTGTTGTGCCTTAACAGTGGTTCAAAGTTTTTAATATAAACATAGTATTGCCGTGTCTATGGTCTTCCATCATTGTCTATAGTCTTTAATGGATAAAAATTTTGTTTGTCATCTAACTCGATCACATTGACTACTGTATTATCCTCTATTTTTTTTTTTGCAAATTTCTTTATGTAATATAGGCTAATTGTCCGACATGATGTCGGAAAAGTCATTAGAATGATATTGATGCGTAATTTTTTAACCTTTCGCTATGGAGGGGAACAAATGGCTAGAAATGAATGGCGGAAACATTGTTTATCGTCATTTTTACTTTCTCTTACTCCTGATAAGGAGGAAGTATTACGATTGTGCCAGATTTTCGACTTCCGGAGTTATCACCGGAAATACAAGTTTTGGGTTCCCCTAAATACCAAAAAAAAAGTTTTTATCGAATGGTCTGTGTGTACTCGTATGTGTGTTAACAAAATATCTCAAAATGGAAAAGTCGTAGGAAGTTTAAACTTAGTATTCCGTTTAGGTACTACAAGAGTAAACGACACAAAGATTTCCGGTCAATGCCATCAACCGGAAGTGCGACTTTACTTTTTTTGTTTTTCGTAATTTACTCGAAAACAAATCCAACAATTTTTTTTTTCTTAGTCTTCGTATACTATCTATACACATAAATATCTATCACCTTTATTTGTAATATTTTCCGTTATGCTTTCCTCTGAAATATCACTTCAGTATAATATATGGTTTTTCTACATACATAATATTAATGTCCTCACGGTTGATCTAGTGGCCTTTCGTACGAAAATTCAGGGTTCGATGCCAGTGAGGACAAAGTCGGTGTTGACCCAGCATCGTGATAGAAAGTGGAATGCTATAGTTAGGAGCGCCCTAGGTAGCGAAGGCCGGAACTAAACGGCGTGGGAACTGCGGCATGCTTACCACACGCCCTCCTATTCAAATCGCCGTCTCACAAGGCTTGGCTCTTCATGGGCTGTTGCGCCATAGGTTTTTTTTTTTTTTTTTAATAATATTAATACAGATTGGAAGCATTGATAGAATTTCAAATTTTGAAGAAAATCGATTAATTCCGGAAATGCAGTTTTACAGAATAGTGTTTCTTTTTTGAAATTTTCTCGAAAACGGTTACAACGATTTTTCTTAATATGTATGGAATGCTTCCTTTCCATAGAGATATGTATTCACTCTTAACATGCTAATGGTTTTTCTATTTATATCAGTTTCTTCATTTTTCTCTGAAATCAGCCTCTACAATTTGCTTTAATGCAATTAATGCAATATTAATTCAATTTTGCACTAATTTGTAGTTGTAATTTGAAAAAAAAAAAAATTGCACGTACAGAATTGAAAGGCGTTGGTGAAATAAAATGAATGTGATTATCAATCAATCAATAAATTATAGACATTTTTTTTTGTTTAGTCACACATTACACCTGAATATTACGTGTTTAGCATAAACCTACCCCTTTCATTTAAATTTTACGAGGGTGAGTCAAATATAAACCGGACTTTTTTTTTGTATATATTTATTTATGATAAGAAACATATTTAATATTTTTCAACAAAGTCTTCTTTACACTCTACACATTTTTCCCATCGTTTTGGAAGCTTCAAGATCCCTTCTGCAAAGAGGTAGACTCATCAGCCAATTGCGCAAGAAATCTTCGACAGCTTAATCGTTTTCAAACCGTTTTCCTCCTAGTGCTTCTTTCAAGGGCCCAAGCAAAAAGTAGTCTCAGAGAGATAAATCTGGACTGTAGGGAAGGTGTTCAAGGGTTTTTCCATTGAAGTTCGACCAATTTGTCCTTTGTCAAAGTTGCCGTGTGAAGCCTGGCGTTGTGATGAAGGAGGATGACATCTCTGATTGGAATACCCCGTCTTTTGGTTCTGTAGGCGGCTTTCGCTGACTCCAAGCTGGCAGAAGTAGGCGGAATTCACTGTGTGTCGATCAAGTAGGAAGTCAACGAGTAAAACTCCCCTCCAGTCCCAAAGCAGTCGCGAGCACCTTTCCGGCAGAGAGACGGGTTTTTGCCTTCACAGGGAATGCTTCATCTTTTTTTCGCCACTCCTTACTCGCCATTTTTGATTCCGGCGCGTAGTGGTACACCTACGTCTGATCACATGTCACAATACGCCTCAAAAACAACTTCCCTTTCTGCCGGAATTAATTCAAAAGTGTCTCAGTGATTTGCAATCTGATCTCTTTTTGATTTGTGGTCAGTAACCTCGGAACCCACCAAGCACAGACTTTTCTGAAACCAAGATGCTCTGTGATTATGGTATAAGCACTTCCATGGCTGATTCCTATCTCTGAAGCGATTTCATCTATTTTTACCTTCTACACTTTCACGTCCACCTTTAAACTTCCTAGCCCAATCAAATACTTGGGTCCAAGAAAGGGTACCTTCACCAAACTGTGCTTTGCAATCTAGTCAAAATTTGGTTTAACACCTTCGTTAGTTAAAAATTTAACAATAATACGTTGCGCAACGCGCGACGTAACCTCTTGCTTAGTCATGGCTGTACTGGCGATAGAACAAAGATAAACAATTGCCAGCAGGACAGAGACAAACAAAACCGATCTTGTTTGAGATGACCTGATAAGGCACTAAGAAGAAGTCCGGTTTATAGTTGACTTACCCTCGTACATTATTTGAATTCATGAACTTGGATTCAAATAATTAAGTTAAGAACTTGAGGGGGAGCATATTTTAAAGAAATTGTGTTTATTTAAATAATTTTTTTTTTTTTTTGTTAACTTATGAGGAAGTAGCAGGTAGTTTAATTTTTACTCCTAGTTAGGAGGAAGTAGTGCGTGCTATCGCGTCAAATTTTTAAATTTTGTTTATTGAAAACATAATATATTGTAACGTTTTTCCCTAAACTAGCTACTGCAACTACTTTCTAAGTGGGTTCGTTTAGATAAAACCCATTAAACGTCTTTAAAAAAAACCTCCAATTATTGTTTTACCACAATAAATTACAAATAAAGCACCTTAATACACTATATAAATCAACAAAAGTTCTCTTTGTTCACTTCTTGTCCACTTTTCACAAACTCGCACTTCGTTTTGTAATAAGACTCATTCGACTTGAGCTGCTGAAGGTCTGGAAGGTTCTAGAACATTCCAGAAAAACCTAGAGCGTCCCGCTAGCGCATCTTACCGCCCACTAGGAGAACTTGAGGTACCTGCTTTTTCTCCTAGATGGCACTAGTGGCTGTATTACAATATAAACATCACTTTTATTTGTGACATTTATCCGAAATAATTTTTTTTAGTTGATTCTAAGTAATCATCTGAGATGTTAAAATACAAATATGTTTGTTCAGTATTATTGCTATCGGTTTTTAAGTTGGCACACACCCCACCCGCCCACCCAAACACACAGTTTGTGTATTATGTAGGATAAATGAGCAAAATTAGAAATTTAAAGTAAATTCATCATTTTATAGATGACTGCATTAGTATTTAGAGGAGTAATAATAGTGTTTCACAACAAAAATTTTTTTTGTCATGCAAATATGATACTACGGGGAGCGTACTTTGAGAAAACCACAAAATAAACACAGTAAAACTGTTCCATTTCAGTTTTTGTAGATAAATTTCAGGTTTTTGAATTTTACATTTCATATAAGATCTGCATGTTTGTTTGTAACACGCCGAATATATTGTAACCCAGCCAGTGGTGCCATCTTGGAGAGAAGGCAGGTACCTAAGGTTCTCCTAGTGGCCGCTGGAAGCGCTGGCGGCGCTCTAGTTCTCTCTAGAAAAATTGAGAAGTGTCTAGAAGGTTCTCTACCGGTATAAATATAGGGACCACAGAGAGTCGAGAGAGTTTTCCACTTACAAACGAAGACACTAGTTTGTGAAAAGTGAACATAGTGAACTTTTGTGGTTTAAACTGTGAAGTAATTATTATTAAGTGTTGTATTTTGTAATTTATTGTGTGTAACAATAAATTGGTGTTTTCTTTATTGAAGTTTAGAGTATTTTATCTATACGAACCCACTAGTTGCCCCTTAAAACTATTTGCAGTAGCTAGTTTAGAGGGAAAAACGTTACAATATTAACAATAATGAATGTTACTGATTTAATATAGATATATAAAATAGTTTTTCGAATAGATTATAGATTGACCAGTTTCTCCTTTAAACCATATATATATTAAACCATATATATATATATATATATATACACATAGAATAGAATAGAATCGGGCGGGGGGGGAGCCTCATTCCACTGCGACCTACAAATTGAGGTCTATTGTGGATCCCCTTAAGTTACAGAACAGCCCCCAGCTTTGCCCTCCTAATCAATCCTAGCAAAGCTGAGAGCGGCTCCGTCATGAAGCTTTCAGCTTCGGGATTGCCCGTCCCCAGTTGAAGAAACCTAATCCTCGCCAGGCCGGCGCACTCACAAAGGATGTGCGCCGGGGTCTCCTCCTCTACCTTGCAGAATCGGCATACCGCACTATCCGCAAGTTGTAGGTGGTGCATGTGTCTATTCAGCCTACAATGCCCTGTTAGTAGACCCACAATTAACCTTATATCCCTTCGGGTTTGGCTCAGTAGGTCTTTGGTAAATTTAGGCAAATGTCTTTTAATGAAGAGCTTTGCCTGCCTCTGTCCTGGTGTTCCCTCCCACCAACGCAGATGCTGATCTTCTATCCACCCCTTGATAGAAGTTTGGATGAGGCTCCTGGACAAGCCGCAGAAGGGTTCGGGGCCTATAAAGGTATCCTGCGAGCCCTCCCTCGCTAGGGCATCCGCCCTCTCATTGCCCAGGAACCCCGCATGTCCCGGCACCCAGGCGAGTGTCAGTTTATTCCGAGTACCCACCTCGGTGAGGGCAAGTAGGCAGTCCCACACCAGTCTTGAGACTATTTGGTGTGAAGAAAGTGCCTTCAGGGCTGCCTGACTGTCGGAGTATATGGCCACTCTTCTACCCACTATCCTTTGCCTTATAATCTCCCTAGCGCAGAGTTGTAACGCCACGACTTCAGCCTGAAAGACCGTGGCGTACTTCCCTAGGCTGGCCATAATTTTAACTTTAGGCCTACCCCCGTAGACCCCAGCTCCGACCACAGTCGGAGTTTTGGATCCATCTGTATAGCAGATCGAGTTACCGAACAGGGGTGGGTCGCAGCCCCATTCGCCTCTGCTCGGTATGACAATATGGAAGTTCCTTTCGAAAGAATACTTAGGAACCATCCTATCCGTTGGCATCCCCAGAAGGATGGTTTGAGGAAATCCGCCTTGATTTCCTCAATCAACCTCTGGTTATTACGATCATGCCTAGAGGTGATGGGAGGCGGCCCCTGCAGAAGCCTATGTATTCCCATTCTGGCTTCGCCTAGAACGAGAATGTGTAATGGTGGCAGATTGAGGAGGACTTCCATCGCCGCAGTCGGGGTGGTCTTCATGGCGCCCGTGGAACCAAGGCATGCTCGCCTTTGGATCCCACCGAGCCTCTCCACTGCCCCCTTCTGCAACGTTTTGGTCCACCAAACTACCGACCCATATGTAACCATGGGTCTGATGATCCTGGTGTAGATCCATAGTGACAAACTTGGGCGCAAGCCCCAGTTTCTCCCACAAAGCCGTCTGCATCTATTAAATGACGCATCGGCTCTGTGAGAAATTTTGTCAATGTGTTGGTTCCAAGTGAGTCTTCGGTCGAAAGTAACGCCAAGGTACTTCGCCTCCGTCGCAAATGGAATCGGAGTGTGCCCAAGTAATGGAGGCCTAAGGCCTTCCAACTTGTGGCGCAACGTGAAAGGAACTATTATGGCTTTGTGGGGGTTTATGGACAAGTCCTCCTCCCTACACCAATTCCTAACCAGGTTTAGAGCTGCTTGGACCCGCTCTGCAATCGTAGTAGGGTATTTGCCTCTTACCACGATCGCCAAATCATCTGCGTAGCCTAGGCAGTCAAAGCCATCCGCAGATAGTTGGTGGACACCCTCTCCCTACTTTTACCCTAAGGGTGGTCTGACCTATTGACGAGATGTTATATATATATATATATATATATATTTTCTTTAACCAAGGAGGTTTAGCTGCTATATATTTGTAAATTCTGTGATTCCCAGGTATGTAATTCCCAGACGAAAGTGTTGTAAGATGATTGGCCAAAGGCAGAGACTGCGCATGAGCAGAAATGCAAAATACATTTCTTCCACAATGGACTTTTAACTTGAACCATTCATGTATTGAAGTTGTTGGTAGTGCAGTTCACCGGTTGATAATTTTTAAAATGGTTAATTGTGGGGAGCGTACTTTAAGGAAACCACAAAATAAACTGGGGAAAATCCGTTCCGTTAGTAGATAAATTTCAGTTTTACTGATTTGGATAAACAAGTGTCGGTTCACCTTATGATAACCCAAACGGAATGTTGTATTATATAAACAGACCATTTGCCGAAACCAACATTTTCATATTCAACATGTCTACAAACTTTTATATCGGTGAGAAAACCATTTTCAAAAATCTGGTAAGATAGCATTACTTCAATAAGTGAATAAGGAAAGATTCATAAAAATTATTTTAACGTTTCATGATTTATTAAAGATCTTGTTTAATAACAATGATTACAGATTTTCGCTACAATCGCCATCCTAAACAAACACTCTCATCAATTAGAATATTGAAAACAAAACATTAACAGTATTTTAATTTGTAAAACTATGAAATAATATACAATTGAATTCTATTTAGAATAATCATGTTGACAAAATGATCCAGCCACTTTGTTTTGATTTGTGATACATATTACAAATCTCTTTAAAACAAACCATGCATTGTAATGGAATAATTAAGGATGTAAATATTTCGTCATTAGTTGTAATAGAATTTAGCACATACAATCTATATTTTTATAATTTTCCTTTTTATTATACATCCCAGATCTGTGATAATTAAGAACTCTTGTATTTAAAAAAACACTTAATAGGTTTTTAATTGATTGGCTTTTATTTTTTTTTTCTTGTGATCAAATACATGATAGCAAAGCAACTGAATGATTTATTAAAGATCTTTATTTAATACCAATAATTAAAGAAGATGTACGCTACAATCGCTACCTAAACAAACACTCTCATTAATAAGAATATTGCAAAACAAAACATTAAAAGTATTTTAATTGTAAAACTATGAAATAATATACAATTTTATCAGTCAATTTAATTCAATTTACAATAATCATAAAGAAATGCATTTTGCATTTCTGCTCATGCGCAGTCCCTACCTTTGGCCAATCATCTTACGACACTTTCGTATGCGAATTGCACACCTGGGAATCACAGAATTCACAAATATATACTAACTAAACCTCCTTGATTAAAGAAAATATATATATATATATACATAAATAACACAGAATTTACATTATTTGAAATTAATCCTGTTTTTATGGTGTCGGAAGTCGCAAGGCTACCATACAAGCAGCTTCACACCTGCCAAATGCAGCATTACATTTGGCTAATGATGGTTGTGCGTTTATCCGAGCTATAGTAATCGTGCCGAAAACAACTCCAGCTGCTGCAAAACACGCAACCGCTATGGCAGCACACCCTGCATAACACACTCCAGCTGCAATTGGTCCCGCTGTCACTGGACCAGTGATTAATAAAACAGCATAGAAGCAAGCAATAAAATTTGTTACTTTCATTTAGTTGATTGAAATTATCAACCGGTTGAACTGCACTGTCACAACTTCAATAATAAAATGGTTCAAGTTTAAACTTCCTTACTGAAGAAATTTCATTTAGCATTTCTGCGCATGCGCAGTCCCTATCTTTGGCCAATGATCTTACGACACTTTCGTCTGGGAATTACAGAACTGGGAATCACAGAATTTACAGATATGTACTCACTAAATACATCCCCCCTTGGTTAAAAAAAAATATATAATATATATATATATGGTTTAAAGAAGTAACTGGTCAATCTATAATCTAATCGTAAAACTATATTATATCTCTATATTAAATCTGTAACATTCATAATTGTTAATATATTCAGCGTTTTACAAACAAACATACAGATCTGATAGGTAATGTAATATTCATAATTATATTATGTAAAGTCTGTAATTAATTATTCGTTAAAAAAAAATAAAGCGCATGATTCATGCAATAATCTAACGGCTAGAAAAAAGTAAATATCATAATTCTATCTTTATATATATATATATAAAGCGGAAATTAAATAATAAATAAAATAAAATATAGTTGTACGCATATAAACAAACATAATATTATTATTTGACCTTGATTAAACAGGTGTTGTTTTTATGCTGTTGTTTTGTTGTTTGGCATTTTACTGTGTGTCTATTTGCTATTTTCAAACGATTAATAATTATTAATAAAGATATCAAATGTATTTACTAAATAGTCAATCAGAAATGAATTTCAGAAATATTTGTTGTATACATTTTTTTTTGTCAATATTTATAAAGTAATATTAAGTAGGAAATCACATGTATTTTATATTACTTATATATAGTTTATTAATAAAACTAAGTGATTATAAACTTCATAAGATATTGTTGCACTAAAAATATTTGTCTAACTTATTTAATATTCATAACATCATAATTACTTTAATCTATTTATTGTGAATATGAAACTAGATTGTAGTGGGTGCGTTTTTGTTTTTTGTTTTTATTATGAATAATTTCTTCTTGTAAATAAATAAAAAAAAACAAACAAAAATAAACAGTTACTGCTCTACAGTGATGAATTATTTAGGAATTTTGATGAATATAAATAAATGGATAAGAGTTTAAAATCCTAAGCCGTAATTAATTTTTTATTTACCTGTTGGCCGTTAGGTTTCATTGTGATATGTAATTGTCGGCTTGAACATAATAATAAAATTATTATTTGCCGATAAGTCGGCAATTACATATGTACATTATACTTAAAGATAAATATTTTTCAAAACATTTACGATTTCAGTAGGGGCAGCGTGTGGTAAGCACGCCGCAGTTCCCACGTCGTTTAGTTCTGGCCTTTTGCTACCTAGGGCGCTACTAACTGTAGCTTTTGGTCCTTGTAAGGGAAACTATTCCAATTCGGTTGTAAATTATTGAAAGTTTTCATCAATTTCACTATTTTTTTTAAGAAAATAGTATGTGTGTTTTGTGGTTAGGTGAATATTTAAGGAAAATGATAAAATTGTCGATAATATCAGACGAAATTCTTTTGTATTTTACAAAATTAAGGAATTAGAGAATCAGCATAAAACTTAAGAAAATAAAACCAGTTAAGGTAGTATAGATTTTAATGCACAATATTAAAATTTCAATTTTCCAATTCATAAGAATATAATACCAGATTAAATTTTCCTGTAAATGATAGAACAGTTGATAAAGAATATTGTAATTTCAAGCACATATTTATATATAACAACTATATATAGAAAGAAAGCTATAAATAACCGGATAAGGAAAAATTGCGCAACCGCTCTAACTGAAGAAATCAGTATGAAACAAAACATGCACCATACCATCTGGTATTTTATTCATCGTAGCATGCATATTTATTTTCTTCCTGACCGGTTTCGGATTTCCATTAATCATCAGAGCAAATTCACCAAGTTCGTGTAGAAAGTTCACTTCAACGTAATGTTTCTGTTACTTGTTACGTTGAACATTACGTGGAAGTGAACTCTCTGCACGAACATAGTGAATTTGCTCTGACGATTAATGAAAATCCGAAATCTGTCAGGAAGAAAATAAATATGCATGCTACGAAGGATAAAATCCAGATGTTATCCAGCATTTCGGGAATCTATCCCATATTTAACAATGTACACACCACTTCCTCTTAATGCATGTCTCACAATAAAACAAGTGATTTTTGATGATGGATTTTTTTACTGCCTCTAATTCCTGTTAAAACCAAATATTACAATAATGTCAAATTTGCAAAGTTTATTTTTCATCGTAAATACTTATTTTTTTGAGGACCTGACTACGAAAATATTTTGTTGCGATTGGTGACTATGAACAAAAGATCTTTGGTATACCACATCTGATGCGAAGGTTCGTGTAAAATCCATTAACTAGAAGTGCGTTTTTACTATTTTTTATTCGCTACAGTCATTTACTATTATTTACTACAGTTTTCGCTATTTTCTAGTAATAGGCTCCATCGATTTCTCTTCTAGGTTTTCAGTTCTGTATCCTCGTAGAAAGCATCCGATAAGCATGGAATTCGCTATTATGGTATCTTTCGCTATCATTTCAAGTTTGATGACTTAAAAACAGCCAGCTTGGTGGAGACCTTCAAAATGATTAAAACAGCCATTGTTGATAACGTTTAGTTATTAACTCCCAGGACAATGTGATGTGAAATGTTAGATTTCAGAAGAATTTCAGTATTTATCCTTTCTTTGGATGTTTGTGAAGGAAACCCCATTGTGGCTCCCTTAGATGTTAGTGTTTTGTATACAGAATATATTCGTCTATATTATTATTGTACCGGGTGCCTGATGGTGTGGGACCTAAGCCTATGTGGCTTTTATCCCCCATATCATCCCCTTAAATAATCTCCCCCCCCCCTCGGTAGCTTACCGGTCAATCTACAATATCCCAAGATATCCTTGAACTCCAACTCGCCCAGAAAATCCTGCGAGAGTGGTGCCCTCCCAAATACGCGAAACCTAATGCCAGCGAAACGGGGACACTGACATAAATAGTGATACATCGTTTTCTTGACTCCGTCGTCGCAATTCTGACAAATGGGAGTAGACGTCCTCCCTATGTTGAACAAGTGACTAGACTCCATTAAGAACAGGACCAACATGAAGGACGCAAGGTTGATGATTGGCCTGTAAGCCTTAGGGTCTAAATAGTCCAACTTCCCCGGTTTGGGAATGAACGCGACCCTACTAACTATCCAAGCCCGAGGGATATAGCCCGAACTTAGGCTACCCCTCGTATTCCTAACCATGTGCTTGTCGTAAATGTTCCAGCTTTCTTGAATCAGTACTGGGTAAAGACCATCCATACTCGGCGACTTGAATTTACTAAAAGTAGCGAACATACTCCACATTATCCAGTAAATAGCTATCCAGCATCACCACCCGTAAAACCTTGTTATGGTTATAGGTGATTTGTCCATCAGGCTTCCTAATACTGTCCAATGACATCTCCCCGCTCGTCTATAAGTGTACAATGGATAAAATTGTTTTAGTGAATATGTGCCAGGGACGCTATGATCCCTGAAAAAAATGATATAGTCCACATTTCTCAATAGAGGGGTTTGTTCTCTCTTTCCTAGAACTAATCTCCACATTCTTAGAAAGCCAAACATCGAAAACACAAATTTAAAAATCTTAATATGAAAAAATGTTAATCCCTAAATATTAAATTTATTGTACAATTTTAGTATAAGTAATTCTATGTTTTTTTTTTTTCCCCATCGTTCTTTCTAACTACACGAAAAAATATTTGATATAAAAATTACTTTGTACATTGACCTTCGAACACTTTGCCCCTCTTGACGCCTGCGCTTTAAATGGAGCTGCTGGCAATATCAACCATGTCTCACAAGAGCTACCTTAAACTTTGGAAAATTCTCTATATTATTCTGAATTAAATAGACTGTTTTTCCAATTTTGTTATTATGTGAAGAGAACTGTGTTTAATAAAAACTTTCGTCCAATTATTGATTAGGTCTATATTTTTTTTTTTATTTTCTCCAAAGATAGAAAATAATTATTCTAAAGAAATCGTTAGTTAGTTTTTCCTCCAATAATTAATAATAGAGTGTCTGTCACTTTCAGTCATGACCTTAGTACTTTTTTTTGGAGCTGTTAACTGTATTTCTAGTATATAGTTCAGAAAAAAAGTAGTTCATCATCACTTCTTTGGTTTATAATCATTAATCAGGCATAACAGACAAACTGAAGAATATGATTAGAACATTTATTTTTACCTTTCATTTAAATTAAATAAACGTAAATATTTCATATTCTATTAAGACAGTTTGATATAAATAATTGTTTTTTATTTATGCAACTCTATAATGTCCTTGATGAAATTGCAATTTCAGGTTGTCGTATTAATTTGTGGTTATTTTATTACAATAATTATAATTGTAAAAATCTATTACACGACTTTCTGTTACTGCTATCGATTATATACATACCAAATGACAAAAAAAAACATCAAAATTCACTTATTTGTTCTAACATAAATAGTGAGATCAAGGGGGGAATAAGTACCTACTCAGACAGGAAGTCGAAGTAAATATACTACAGTTCAGATGAAGGCGCCAATAATATGGAACAAACACATTTGAATGAAATGTAATGTCGCAGATTTCTCAGAAAACTCCGAAAACAATTTTTTTTTTTTTTTTTTTGAAAAATGTTACAAATAACAGTGGCTAGGTTTATATCTGTGAGCAGTTTAAAGAAAATCGCCGTATTCAAAAACCTATTCATTAAATTTTCACCAACGATTTAAATCGATTGTTTTTTTACTTTCTCTTGCCTCTAGTATAAGAGGAAGTATTGTAATCGTGTCAAATTTTCGATATCGAGTTTTCACCGGAAATATTCGTTTTGAGGACCCCTGAGTCCAAAAAAAGTGGTTCATAGTAATGTATGTGAACAGCATACATTGTAATGTGTGTGTGTGTATGTATGTGAACAGCATAGCTCAAAAACGAAAAACCTTAGAAAATTGAAACTTGATATTCCGTTTAGGTAAGACCATGGGAACTGACCCTACGTTATCTGTCAAAATTCCTCAACCGGAAGTACCATTTTTACTAGTGTTTTTTTTTTTTTTACTTTTTTGCAATATTCTCAAAACGACTAGGACGATTTTCTTCAAACTTGGTATATCAACTATATATACAAAGAGCTACAACTTTAATTTGAAACATTTCTCTGGGAAATTTCATTTAAGGACACTTATAGGGGCGGCGGTGGAGTTAGGTTTTCATCTAGTGCTATTTCAGTTTATTAGACAAATCTATCATCTAAATAATGTTAATTAGAACTAAATATATTGTGGAAATTCCGAGTTTGGAAAACATCGGATAACCGGAAGTGCGTTTACTTTACCACTTTATTAAATGATTTTTTTTCACTTTTTCGCGATTTTCTCAAAAATTGCTCGGACGATTTTCTTGAAACTTCTTATATAAACTAAACATACAAAGAGCTACAACTTTTATTTAAAACATTTTTGTGGGAACATTTATTTAAGGGCACTTTTAGGAGAGGGATGGGGTTATGTTTTTCTGTGAAGTGCTATGTTGATTATACATTTCTATCATCCATATAAAATTAATTAGAAATAAATGGATGGCCAAAATTCTGAGTTTCAAAAAAAAAAATTAGTAAACCGGAAGTGCCCTTTTACTGAACAGTTTTTTCAGTTTTCGATGAATTTCATTAAATTTGGTACACAAAGTATAAAATTTGTCAATTATAATTTTGAGAACTGGCGTAAGAGAAAGTTGTGTGAGTGTTTCACACCAGATTTTTTTTTTTCAAATTTGAAATACGAACAATGATAGTAATGTATATTAATATTATATAGTAGCACAACCATACATTGTGCTGAAGTGTGGTATTTTAGAGGAAAGCTTAACGCCTACTGTTCCTCCAGAACTCCCCCCCCCCACCAAAATGCAATTTACTCAGAATACTGTATAAAATAAAAGTGATAGGCCTTAAATAGCTACGAAGTTTACAGAAAATCATTTGAAACAGTTTACGAGACAGTATTGGAAAAAATCATTCATTAAAATCTCACTTCCTGTTGATTGATTTTTGCCCGAATCTTTCGTGTCAGATACGGTGGGTGATAAAAAACTGAACGGAATATCAAGTTCGACCTTTCTGCAATTTTTTTTTTCATTTTTGAGACATTTTATTAATACAGATACGCGCGCGCGTCAAATTTTCGAAATTGACACGCTCGCAAAATTATTATTATTATTATTATGATTAAATTCGATTAATTATGAAAGCTACTTTGTCGTGCTTAATCTGTTATTAATTTTACAGTTACTATAAGTTTAGTTTGTCCTTTACTTAAAGAGTTATTTATAACACGTATCCAATTATATATTTTATTATTATTATTATTATTAGAATGATAGAAAGGCGTGTTGTATATAGTGGGTGAAACAGGGCCACCATTTCCTGCTAGTATTTGTACGTCATATAAAGTATAAACGATATAAATACAGGAATATTTTTTTTAATATAAAAGAGTTTCTGCCAAGACTGTTTGGGGTAAAATATTGACTAAATAACTATTTTATTTATCACCAGTACCTGGTAGTTTTACGGCTTTATGGTTGCGATGGTGAATGTTATTTGCGGAAATATTGTCAATAACTAAATAGACAATTGGTTATAATTTGAATGAATGTGGTATATTAATTGTCCGACAAAATAGGTATTATGAATAGCAAATTTGGCAAAAATGAATTACATCAATATTATTATTCATAAAAAGACAAATTTAATTATTAAGCGACAAACATAATATGTAGTAGTATGAAGATAAGAAAATAAAATATAACATCAAAAATATTTAATTGAACGACAAAATATGTAATTCGAACGATGTGCTTCATCGTATTTTACATACTTACGATAGTGTAAGGTTTTGTTATATTTATCCCCCAGGTATTTTATCTGCTTTTGTTGTTCATAGCACTTTTCATAGCATTTTTGTTATGATACGGAAAATAGCGTAAGTGAATGCATAAGACAACTAATATGTAGTATACGAGAATATAATGATGGTTGGTGTACCTGTTTGATAATTAGATAAAAATTGAATTTATTTGTTTTCTTTAATTCCAGCCCCATGGGACAATTCTTATTTGTGTAATTATATAAGTAAATTAAAATATAAATAATTTTAATAATATTGGCATAATAATTTTATTTTCTTTATATTAACAATACAATACTTTAATCAATTTTATTAACATTGCCAATTTAATATTAATTGCATTCTACTTTTTATTGATTAATACTACTTTTAATTTACTTTGAAATAAACTTTTTTAGAGTATTTTCCTTTTTCCACCGAAACAGAATTAAAGAGTGAAACATTAAAAAAATCACTTCCTAATCGCTATATTATTTAATGGGTAATTATACGAAAAACTGGTAGTAAGTCTAGCTAAACTTAATAATTTACATGGATAACAGTAAATTAAAATTCGATTTTTCTGTGTCCAGACAACGTAATTTGCTGCCAGTATCAATATTGTCGTTATTGTAACACTTTGTTTGGTCATGCTAAATTGATATTTGTCTTTAACTGCGATTCTTTTGTGTCGTGCTGATTATTAATAGATGTGGACGTATTTTCTTGTGTTAGTTTAATATTAATATTCCTCCTTACGTTAATATTATAACTATTTTTCGACATAAAATCCGTCAGTCAAAAGAGCAATTTAACTGGATATTTTTTGTCATTTTTTTATTTTTTTTATTTTGACCGAATCCTTAAGATGAACCCCTTCTTGGTAGAAATTAAACGAAATATGATGTTTGAACTTTATTATGATTTTCCGTTTTTGAATAATTCCGAACAGACAGAAAATTTGACAATATGACAATATGCTGTCTGTTTTACCAGCATTGGGACAAAGTAATGAATGTGGAAATAATAAACCGAAGATGTTCAGAAGTAAAGAGACTGTTAAACCCCTACCAGTCTTACGCAAGTGTTAGTAAATATAGAACTATTAACTTCGTCGTTTGCAAACATTCTTGTATGTCTCTTTATGTTATATGATTACTTTTATTTACTTTATTTTCTCATATTATTTATAAGATGCCAAGAAACTGATAATATTGTCTTTATCATTCATCGTCATTACATTATGATTATTATTTAACTAAAGACTATTCTTAGAAAGATTATATTAATGTTTTTGATTCATTATTTATATTTCATTAATAAATTATTATCTGTTATCATAAATTTTATTTTTATATTTATAGGTTTGCATTTTATTATTATTATTATTATTATTATAATATTATATATTGTTGTTTTGGGATTTTGCCCATTGTTCACAAAACACATTTGTATTATTACAAAACAAGAAAAATGGCCAATTTTTGTCAGTCGGCCAGATTGTATGATTGTTACTTTCTCTTCTGTCCAAAAAGGAAATAATGAACTTATTCGGAAATTTAAGATTTCACCGAAATATAAGTATAACTCACTATAATATATATATTAAAGTTCCCGTGTTCAAAAAAGTGGTTTTTTTATGTAAAAAAAAAATCTGGTGTGAAACACTCACACAACTTTCTCTTATTCCAGTTATCAAAATTATAATTAACTATAAGGGCTTATAGTTTGTGTACCAAATTAATTCAAATACGACGAAAACTGAAAAAACTGTTCAGTAAAAGTGCACTTCCGGTTAACTGATTAACTAATTTCTTACTTGAAACTCTGAATTTTGGCCATCTATTTATTTCTAATTAATTCTGTTTAGATGATAGAATTGTATAATCACCTGTTATAGCACTTTAGAGAAAACATAACCCCACCCCCTCCCCTAAAAGTGCCATTAAATGAATTTTTCTAGAATTTTTTAAATAAAAGTTGTAGCTCTTTGTATGAGTAGTTAATATATCAAGTTTAAAGAAAATCGTCGCAGCCACTTTTGAGAAAATCGCGAAAAAGTGAAAAAATCATTTAGTAAAATGGTAAAGTAAACGCACTTCCGGTTATCCGATTTTTATCAAACTCGGAATTTCAACAACATATTCAATTCTAATTAACATTATTTAGATGATAGAATTGATTAATAAACTGAAATAGCACTTTAGATGAAAACCTAATACCACCTCTCCCCCATACTGCCCTTAAATGAATTTTCCCAGAGAAATGTTTCAAATAAAAGTTGTAGCTCTTTATATGTGTGTTGATATACCAAGTTTGAAGAAAATCGTTGAAGCCATTTTTGAGAAAATCGCAAAAAAGTAAAAAAAACTAATAAGTAAAGTGGTACTTCCGGTTGAGGAATTTTGACAGATAACCCACTGTCAGATGCCATGGTGATACCTAGACGGAATATCAAGTTTCAACATTCTGCGGTTTTTCGTTTTTGAACTATGCTGTTCACATACATACACACACACACACAGACACACTCAGACCATTTGCTCAGAATCACTTTTTTGGACTCAGGGGACCTCAAAACGGATATTTCCGATGAAAACTCAATATCGAAAATTTGACACGTTTACAATACTTCCTCTTACTAGGAGTAAGAGAAAGAAAAAAAAATTTATGATATTTTGTTTGACTCAGATCCAGAATGATTTCCGGTTGGAAATCGCATTAACCTGGAAATATTATTTTATTATTAAATGCACTTGGAAATTTTAAGTGAATTTTTCATTTTATTAGGAAGAAAATGTTTAGAGAGAGTAATAAGTTAGGTTTTTTTTAAAAAAAAATATTATTTCAAAATTAACCTATGATATTATTTCAACTTTACAAAACATATCGCGAAAAACTGGAAAAAATTTCTTAGTAAAGTTGAAGTTTGGATTGTTAAAGTTTGACCGAAACTTTGTGCCAGTTTAGGGTGGACTATGATACCTAAATGGAATATCAATTTTTAGAGCTTCCTGCAACTTTTTCAATTTTAAGATCTTTTGTCCTCCATACAGACACACACACACACACACACACACACACAGTTGGAGAAACTTATGATAGATCGGATCATGCATCATGTGAATTCTAAGGACCTCTCTCTACAAGACAGTTCGGATTTAGACCACAGATGTCAACCAACCGTCGATGCCTTAAAAGCTGCAACCGAATTTATAAAATACTACTTCGATATGAAGTGGGATATTCTTCTAATCTCCTTAGACGTACAGGGCGCGTTTGACGCGGCGTGGTGGCCTAGTATTCTGAGAAGCTTAAGAAAGAAAAACTGTCCAATAAACCTGTACTGTCTTTCAAAAAGTTATTTTTCAGATAGAATAGCAAATTTAGCCCTCAATTCTTTTTCAAGGGAGGTGAGCGTGACAAGAGGTTGCCCACAGGGATCTTGTTGCGGTCCAGGTTCCTGGATCCTTATGTATGATGAACTTTTAAGACTCCCATTCCCAGGTCGTTGTGAAGTTATTGCTTTTGCTGACGATCTGCTGATCCTGGTCGCGGGGCAATCAGTTTTGGACCTCAGTGTAGAAGGAAATAGGATTTTAAGTATTGTAGAAAGATGGTAATATAATAACAAAGTTTATTTTAACAAAACCAAATCCAAAATAATGCACCTGTCCAGAAGGAAAAGATCAGAAAGGGAAGAATTAGCTGTTTATCTTGATGGGGAGAAACTAGAAATAGTGGAAAAGCTTAAAATATCTTGGCGTAATCTTGGATGGAAAGTTTAGTTGGGACCTCCATGTACAGCATATCTGTGAGAAGAGTTGGCGATTCGTCAACCTACTTTCTAGAGCAGCAAAGGTTCATTGGGGATTTGCAAATGAAGCACTGGACATCATATATAAGGGTGCTTCTATGATATATTTCTCCTATATTTCTTATATTTCTTCCATTAATGATTTATGCAGCCCCTATATGATTTGCTGCATTGAGACAAAAAAAAACAAGAAAAAAATCGAAAGGGTTCATAGACTGTTTCTGCTAAGGAAAATTAAGGGTTATAGGACTATTTCGTATAATGCAGCTTGCATAATCGCCGGAGTTCTGCCGATCTGTATTAAGATACAAGAACAAGTGGTTGTGGACGCTATACAAGCGGGCGGAATGCTTGATGGAAAAGATGGAGCATTCTTGGACAAACCTATTCGTTTCGAGAGGTGGCTAAATCCTGAGAGGTACCCGTTAATAAAACAGGATTTCAACACAACTTGTGATTTGGAAATATACACGGATGGCAGCAAGGAAGATACATACGTTGGGTGTGCTTTTGTTGTGTTCCGGGAGGGAACTGTTTTGACCGTGGGAAAATATCGTCTTGGTGCGAGCTGTTCTAACAATCAGGCGGAACAGCTAACCATGTAAAATCTTTGGAATGGTTAGAACTAAATGTCCAAAATGGAGAAAAAATTAAAATATTAACTGACAGTCGTATCACCTTGGATTCGCTGCAAGATGCAACAAACCATTATCCATTGATAGAGGCGATCAGAGGAAAACTAATCGAACTTCAGCAAAAGTGTGTAATTTCGTTCTCTTGGGTGAAAGCCCATGTGGGTTTAGTTGGCAATGAAAAAGCTGATGAATTGGCAAAGGCAGCTTCAAAAGCTAGTGATTTGCCTATTAGTTATAACAACTTCCCGAAGACATCCCTTAAATTGTGGGCTCATCAGCGCAGCGTTGGAGCTTGGGAGCAACTTTAGAGAAATTCTGTTACTGGTGCATTGACAAGGGAGTTCTTCCCTTCAGTATGATCTCGCCTTGAATTACAACACTGTAGAATTACTTATCGGCTAACCCAGTTGCTTTCGGGCCATGGGAAAATGGCAGCGTATTTACATAGATTCAACATTATCACATCTCCGGCCTCCTCGTGTGATCAGCTCTCTGCCCAGACGGTGGATCATCTCCTGTGGGACTGTTCCTGCTTGCTTCCTTCGAGATCACTTTTAATGAAACGTATAATTACCCAGTCAGGAGGTTGGCCTCCTAGCAAATCGTTACTGCTTCCACCGGAATTCTTTAAATATTTTATGGAATTTATTAATAACATATTTAAATTTCTTAATGACAAAAAAAAAATAAATAAATAAATAAAAAATAAATAAATAAATAAAATAAAAAAAATAATAAAATTAAAAATAATAATTTTATTTAGTGCAACATAGGTGAAACATAATAGCAACTTTCAAGAGAGATTTAACATACAATTGATATTTATTTACTGATAGTGTTGATGGAGAATATTGTCAATGTTTAGAGTGAATTAATTTACAGATATACTTATAGCCATGTACTACTTTTAATGTTTTAATGCTCTGTATATTATATTATTATGTATTATGTAATTTCGTAAATTTCATGTAGTGCTCTTTGAGCGGAGCATGATGGAAAATAAAAAAGTAAAAAAAAACACACACACACACACACACACACACACACACACATTTGCTAAAAATATTTTTTTCCATACAAAGTGGACCTCAATAGAAAATTCTATCTCAATACTTCCACTTATTGTAAGAGCAATTAATAGAAATTAATAATAAGATAATTAAATTATAGATCGACCAAAATTTTGTTGAAAATCTACAACTGAAAGATCTGCAGCCGATTTTGGTCGAAAGAATACGAAAATAGCCGAATATATATATACGAGTATATACGTTTAAACTTCTATATAGTGCTGGGAGTTACACATATAAGTACACTTAAGTATTTAGAAAAATATCTAGTTGTTAAACACTTACACAACTTTTTTAATTAATAATTACAATTTAATTAACAAATTTTGTTTAAAATTGTAACGTTTACAATATTTATAATTGGTCAGACAATAAAAATAGCTGGTAGGAGTTATCGTTGTATACCTGAGCGGCCTTATGTGAAAACGCCCCCCTTTGTCAAAATTAATAAAGCTTGTGCAAATTTAAATTTAAACTAACTGACACATCCCCCTAAAAATTTTTTTAAAATCAAAATTTTTTCCAGCAAAATGTTTAAAAAAAAAAAAAGATATAAATTATTATCTGTACGGTGAGCATTCCAAGTTTGAAAAAAAAAATCATGTAGCAATTTTACGAGAACCCCCCCCCCCCCCCCCCGCCAAACAATTCGAAAACCAATTCTCCAAAAATCACGCTTTCGGTTAACCGATTATTACTTTCTCTTACTCCTAGTAAGAGAAAGTATTGTAATCGTGTCAAATTTTGGATGTCGAGTTTTCATCGGAAAATTTCCGTTTTGAGATCCCCTGAGTCCAAAAAAGTGGTTTTTAGCAAATGGTCTGTGTGTGTGTGTGTGTGTGTGTGTGTGTGTATGTGTCTGTATGTATGTGAACAGTATAGCTCAAAAACGAAGAATTATAATTCGACAAATTTATAATTTATCTATCAACATTAATGAAATTCGAAAACTAAAAGAACTGTTCAGTAAAAGCGCACCTCCGGTTTACTAATTTTCTTGAAACTCCGGAATTTTGGTCATTTATTTATTTCTAAGTAATTTTCTTTGGATGATAGAATTGTATAATCAACTATGCTAGCACTTTAGAGAAAACATAACCCCCACCCCCCTCCCCTAAAAGTGCCCTTAAATGAATTTTGCCAGAGAAATGTTTTAAATAAAAGTTCAAAATCTTTGTATGTTTAGTTTATATAAGAAGTTTCAACAAAATCGTCAGTGCCATTTTTGAGAAAATCGGGAAAAGTGAAAAAAAAACATATAGTAATGTGGTAAAGTATATACACACTTCCGGTTATGCGATTTATTTCAAACTTGGAATTTCAACAATATATTTAATTCTAATTAACATTATTTAGATGACCGAATTGTCCAATAAACTGAAATAGCACTTTAGATGAATAATCTAACCCACCCCTCCCTCAAAAGTGCCCTTAAATGAATTTTCCCAAAGAAATGTTTCAAATAAAAGTTGTAGCTCTTTGTATGTGTAATTGATGTACCAAGTTTCCAGAAAATCATCGGAGCCATTTTTGAGAAAATCGCGATAAAGTAAAAAAAAACAACTAGTAAAGTGTTACTTCCGGTTGTGGAATTTTGACCGATAACGTATTGTCAAATCCAATGGTGATACCTAAACGGTATATCAAGCTTCAACTTCTACGATTTTTCGTGTTTGAGCTGTGCTGTTCACATACATACACACACATACGCACACCATTTGCTAAAAACAACTTTTTTGGTCTCACGGGACCACAAAACAGATATTTCCGGTGAAAACTCGATATCTAAAATTTGACACGATTACAATACTTCCTCTTCTTACTAGGAGTAAGATTGTGAATAGTTAACAAAAAATTTTTTGTTTTTTTTCCCCCCTGGTATTTTTTTTTAATTTGTTTATACATGTATTTAGTGTTGAAAGAAATAGTTTTATATTGTTTTGACTACTTATATGTAAAGTCTATTTTTAAATGATTGGCGGGTTGGGAAGGTTAAACCATTGGCTCTCTCCATACTGGCCAAATGTTGGCGGACTAAGCACAGAACTACAAAAACCTACATTATATATACCAATAAACGAATTTAGTTCCGCATATCATCTATCAGTTTTAAAGGTTTTCTGTATTATATATTCCTTTGTTTTTCATTTTATAATTATGTAAAAGTCTGAATTACAAAATTTTATACACTCGTATTCACGTTTTAAGCCGCTGAAATTAGTGAAAATCATATTATTATTATTAATGTATGGCCGGTTTTGATCAAGGTAATTTGTGGTAATATTCGAAGAAACTAGTCCAAATATAATGCCAATTTTACGCGAATGGTTCGATATATTATTTATGTATTATCATCATCATCTGGGTTAAAATATTGATAAAACAAATTATATAATTTGATATCTATTGAATTTAATTATATCATAATATTAGGTTATCATTCAATAGATGCCATACATAACATTTATGATAAACTACATGCAAATCTCTTGAATTGAATTAATTAATTGCAAATACGTACTATTATTTAATTGTGAATTTTTGATTTGTTGAAGCTTTTATTGCTGTTGGCACAAACCCATCAATATGTTTTCTTTACAATTTGCTTTTAGTCACATTTTATACATCCGAATATTATATGAAGTATAATAAGCTTCAGCTTCAGCTTCTTTGTTATAATGAGGTGTATATATAAAAAAAATTAAAAAAATGACCTTTTTTTCAATGAAAAATCAATTTTTTTCTACCTTTTGTGAATTTTTTCAATCATATTCAAAATGTGATTGACTGTTGTAAGCATCTTTCTGCCAGCTATTGGATTCCTCGCTTATAACAATCCTTGCAATCAAAAAACTACTACACTACAGTTTTAACATGGGCGAAGTTATTAAATTTAAATAATTTTTTATTATTAAATCACCCGTCAAAAAAAATCTGTCTTGGAGGGAAACATATTTGTCGGATAGAGCTAAGTCTGGACAACAGGGTGGGAGAAAAAAAGTTGACTTTTTTCTTTTGTCCGTTGGGGGGTCCAGCGTTATCTTCTTGCTGGGACGAAACTTATTATTTGCGATTGACTAAAGCTGGAATAACGCTGGACTATTTTTGAGATAAATTCTATGTAGTTGATGTTGGCAGTAAAGGACAGAATTCATGGCTTCGTTCATCGGGAACGAATTCATTGAATTCATGATTATTCCTTCATGCTTCCAGTAAACGCACACCATCGACTTCTTTTTTTAAATTGGCCCATCAGCGTCACATGACGGCCGCCCTGAACGGGTCCTTTTTTTTTTTTAAAGGTCTATTCACCACTATTAAATTTTTGAAATCAACGCCGAGGTACACTGATCAGTGACGACATCTTTCCCTTCGATTTCACTAAGAGCACTCGTTGTTTCCAGTAGAGACGTAAAATTACTAATAAGTAAATAATGATACAGACATGGTTTTTCTAAAAATGCTCACAATTGAACTATTTTGAAGGGGAGGTAATCCGTATAGAAACATTCTACAGAGTCCAAAGATTATTATAATATAGTGTTTGTAAATATAATGGGGTTGATGAAGGGGAGAGAGAAATGGTCTGGTTTGAATGAACAAACGAAATGTGGCTAACACTGTCTAATATAAGAAGTGACCACTGACTAAGGACTTTACACTTGAAATGGTAGAGTATGTAAAAACGTTATGACTGGCGAGTGATCTCAGTTGTATGAACTCTGTTGTAATCTATCTCTCGTCGCTGTATTCATGTAGTTTCTCCCACTCTAGTCCGAGAGAGTGGCCCTGTCATTTTTGTCTCTTTCTCTGCTATGGATCCTCTCTTTGGATCCTTGTGGATGGGTCTTAACGTATATAGAACTTCTTTAGTTAAAAAACGGTTAATTTTTGTTTATACCCCCCATTATTTATAATATAAAACAATAAAGATTAAAAAAATAGAGGTACAAAGTGTGAAGAATAGTATAGTATATTGATCGGGATATTATATAGCCTTAGTTTTTATTTAAATAAATGATTAAATAGAACTTTTTAATTAATTCAGTTAAATAAAAGAGTATTATTTTTAAATTAAATTAATGAATAATTTTTTACTTTAATCTATTTTCTTTAATTCTTTAGCTAGAAATTTTCCTGCTTCTATTAATCACTTAAAAAGTTAGTGATTAAGCGCATAAATACATATCTTAAAATACAAAAATACGGCTCTATTGGTTTTGTACAATGCACTAGTCCGTTCGAAGCTCGAATATGCGTCTATTATATGATCTCCATATACTGCTGAGGGCATCAAGAGAATCGAAAGGCTTCAAAATAAGTTTATCTACTTCCTGAGGAGAAATGAAAGGCTCTTAGAAGAAATCTTATCAGAATCATTGGAAAAGAGACGATGCCGGAAAGACCTCCTATTTATATTCAAACTGTTTAATGGAGATATAGACTGCCCCGAATTATTAGCAAGGCTTCCTTTTTATGTGCCTCCCGTTAGACTGAGACGGACTCCGGACATTTGCACTACCAATCTCAGCATAATAAACATTCAGCCAACAGAGATCTAATCACTCGTTGCTGCAGAAGTTGGAATAACTTAATTCCCTGTGTAAAGGATTTAATTTATATTAATAAAAGCTATATTAAAAATTTTTGCATCTCCTAGTGTTTGTTTGCAGTTTATTTATTTGTATTTATGTATAATCTTGTGATAATTTTTTTTGTATTCTCTTGTGAATATATACTTTCCTCCTTGTATTTGTCTGCAATTTGTATGGTCTAAGTGACTGTTATTGCTATCCAGAATAAATAAATAAACAAAGTTATTCAAAATACGAAAGAAAACATACCTCAAGATAATAAATGAAAATTCCATATATTTCCATAAGGTGCAGATAGAAAATAACAATCCTGGTTATTTAATAACCATTTTCCATAATAATTGAATATAAATGGAAAAATGTATATATAACTTCATGACATAATTATTTTAAGGTTGTAAACTTTGGTGATTTAAAATGCCTAGCATTATAATATATATTAATATTTTTATTAAAAAATATAATAATAATAAAAAAAATCACTAACTGTTGCATAATTTTCAAATTATTCCAGAAGATATTCTAATTTTAAATTCTATTCTACCAAATGATTAAAAGTTGTCCTTCAATCATATTAACTTTTTTTGTTAATATAATATTAGGTGTTTGTTAATTATATAGTATGTTAATGAATTCAATTATCTCTTAAATTATATTTAAAGATAATTGAAAGTTTTTAGATTGATTTTGTAACTATGGAATTCATTAGAGGTGAAAAATGTTAACATTAATCACAACAATGTTAAAATATATACTTCATTCATAAATAGTAGTTATTTTTTTTAATTGATTATTTAAATTTGCAGTGTTGCCAGGCTGTACTAAAATAAGTCTTTTAGCCTCGGTTAATTATGTTTGTATTAAAATAAAATTTATTTTCTTTAAAGAAATAAGACTGTAATTATTACAGAATGAAATGTTGCACTTTGGTCGTTACCATATTTTTAGAATTTGCGTTTTCTTTGAAATATTCGCCTCTCAGAATATACGAAAAAAAAAAATTTGGCGTGTGGAACACGCACACTAATTTCTCTAATTGCCGTTTACATAAGTGTCACATTTTCTTCCTACTTATAATTCTTACTAGACGTTCAGTTCTTTTAATGTTGTAATCAATGGAAGAATCAGAACTTAATAAAAACCACCACTCTTTGAAGGAAAGACAACGAGCATTCCTTATCACTTGAGACTTTTATCAATGAATCAGTGGAATCACCCAATGTATCAATGAATTCACCGTTTTGGATCATTAAATATAGTGTTTTATTTCCTTAATCATTTATTCCAGTGTCTTTTGAGAGACAAGATTAAAATAGTTATTAAATGAAAATGTAAAAAACAACAACAAAAACTTGGGTTACTCGAACATTTAGTTGGGAAACTCTCCAAGAAGACATTTCTAGAATATTTTCCTTTTTCTGTTATTCCGAGAAATACGCTAGTATGTTAATTGCCCTAATTGCAATAAAATATATATCCAGTTCTTATCGTCTCCTCGTAAACCTTATAGTTCACTTTTATTGAACCTTCTGGAAAAGCTCCAATATTGAGAATGTTGTCTATCCGCTGATAAATAAGGTTCCCTGAAGAACTTTATGTAATCGTAACCGGTAGAACGTTGATGAATGATGAAAATGAACTCACAATCTATATATGTGTGAGGCGAAAAAGAGTATATTTCGGATCACCGCACAGTGACTTGTGGAGGCTCCTAGGAAGAGAAAATCTAAGGGCTACACTATTGGGCTTGAACCCGGGACATCTGCATTGCTAGTACGTGGACTATCACTGAGAGTTAATCCCTTCCCTGATATAATGTAATTAATGTAACCAATCAATGCAATTGCAATAAAATAATTTTTAATTTAACAAGTCCATACAGTTAAACAATACCTTAAATTGGTATATTTTTAATCCTAGTTAATTCACTGGTAATATAATCAAAACCAACTCTATTCATAATTTTTAAACAGCGAAGAATACGTTATTCTGAAAACATACAAAACAAAAACAACAAAATTAACGATTAAATGTTGCTTTATCTGTTGATAGTAACATATAGTATCGCTCATGTACCTAAAAATAGTATCAATCTCTGTGCACCCGGAACATGGAACACTTTAAGAGAAAATGCGGGTTACTGTCCAAACCATTGGCCACATAATCCCATAAAACTAATTATGAGCACGTACAAATGTAATTATTCATTACTACAAAATAGTATTAAAGGGAATGTCATTATTACATAAAAATAGTTTCCCCACTTTGACGTCAAATATATATCTATTTTGGTTTATTTTCTTAGGATCTCTTATTTTCGTGGGATCTCTCAAGTATAACCAGGCAATTTTCAGGCGCGCTTTATGTCTTAACTGCTACCAAGAATTCGGAACGGAGGTGGAAAGCAAATATACTTAATTATATAATGCTTATATACAAATTAATAATACTATAAATTAAACTCCAAGGCCATAAACATAAACTTGGGATCGAACCCAGTAACACGCAAAACACCTTGGTGATTCACGCGTCTAACCACACGGCTAAGTGGCGCCTCTAGCATGTTTGTATGTTTTCACATCTAATGGATTGTAGTATTAATTATTACCGTGATTTGTTTGATAATTGGTTGATTTTGGACTAATTGTTTATTCTACGATAATAATAAAGATCAGAAGAAGCTCAAAAAATAAAAAAAAATTAAGTCCGTTCTATTATTACATTTTCTTGTTCCTAGCAAGAGGAAGTATTACGAAATTGACTTTTAACCGGAAATAGATGTTTTGAGGCCCCCTAAATACGAAAACAAATTTTTTAGCTAATGATCTGTGTGTGTGTGTGTGTTTTTTAACAAAAGATCACAAAAACAAATAAATCGCAGAAAGCTCAAACTTGCGTCTTCCGTTTAGAATTAATACCGGAAGGTCCCCCCCCCCCGTTTTTTTTTTATTTCTTCGAAAACGGCTCGCAACGATTACTTTGATTTGAAACATTTTTCCGGATAAATTGATATTTTGGAAGGATCTGAGGGGACGGGGTAGTGTTATGCTTTTCCTCGATAGTACCAGTTTAATATATGGTACCTAATAATATAATATAATAATACCCATTAGAAATATCATATCAATTTCGAAAAGTTGCCACTTTGCAATAAAACAAATTTATAAAGATTTGGAGTCCTGACTCGTTGGTCTAGTGGCTAGCGCACTCGCCTTTCATGCGAGAATTCAGGGTTCGATCCCCTTGAGGGTAAAGTGGTGTTAACCCAGCACGTGAGCAAAAATGGGAAGCTACAGTTAGTAGCGCCCTAGGTAGCGAAGGTCAGAACTAAACGGTAGGGAACTGCGCCGTGCTTACCACACGCACCCCAATATATCGCCGTCTGGCAGGCCTTGGTCCTTTACGGATTGTAGCGCCATGGTTTTTTCTTTTTTTTTTTTTTAATAAAGATTTGGATAAAATTGCTAAATCATCTTAATAATATTAAAGTAAAGAAGAAGTTATTAAATTAATGATTTGTTTTAACATTTTAAAATCAGTTTAGTAATAAATTAAAAATATCAGAAAACATAATATAATCCTTATTAACTTTTTATTAACTTTTTTTTGTTGATATTATCTTCCTCTTTTCAATTGACAACAATCTCTTATTGATTTCGGTTCATATCCTACCAATTTATATTCTAAGAATACAACTCTCGTTCAATTGCCACCCTCGTTTCCGTCTCCTTGGGCCGACCTTAACTCAAGTGTGTAAAAGTTGCACTTTACTCCTGTCAAATAAATACATATTTTGTTTTTATATATATTTATTGATTATTTCGATAAGTTTTATCCATCAGTAAATTTTCAAGCATGACATTTTTT
>JAAEAF010002163.1:205669-219459 GCA_011037195.1 Triatoma infestans | reverse complement strand
CTACCACGGAAAATGTCTCTGATATTTTTAAGGTGCTTCAACAAACAGATGTTGAAGTCATTGGTGATCATTGATGCTCTGAGATTTTTCAGCACATGGCCGATTTACAGACACAGTGGCGATCACCGTTTACTGAATTTGAGATTCTCCTAGGGCGGAAAATCCAGTCCTGCATGGTGGACTCGAATCTAAGATCTCCCTGTTTCAATCTAGTCCCTAACACTGAAGCTAGTCTTGCCCGAATCCCATTTTATTTTTCAATTAATGTATTATTTCTTTAATTTAGAAACGTTACAACATACCAAAGTGTACCATGTAATCATTGTCAGCTGTTCTGAGTGCAAAAAACCTAATTTGATCCTTCATTTCAAATTCTCCAACAACTGCCTTTGCTTTATTACATAGTGGAATCAAAGCTGCTGTCAATTGTTTTGCAGTGTCTTGTGGCGCTGTTGATCTTATCATTATGCCTTAAAAAAAAAATGGTTTTAGAATATTATTTTTTGTATTTAATTTCATTTCTTTGAAGCGATGAAATTGTTATTTTATTCTCTGTTTTATTTGAAGAATTGTTATTGTTTATCATTAAATATTTTTATCGTAACTATAAGAATTATTAAGTAAAAATCTGCCTGAATGTCCACCTCATATTAGATGACCTGGGCAGGTACGGATGCACATACAACTTATATTTTACAAATAAATAATAAAAATTGTTGTGGTGGTTGGTTCCGCAGAGCTGGAAAGCATCAGAGACATTTTCCGTGGTAGCCTGCTTCATTTTTTGGTCATCGACCGGTTTCGGGCGTTCGCCCATCTTCAGGATGCGTTTTTCAGACAGTGTGACAACACAGACGTGCACAGAGCAAACTTAGTTTACACACATTCTTCAAATAATAAAAAATTAGCAGTTATGAGACTGTGCTCAACAACCAAACCCATCTTCAAATGATTGTTAAATTAATGTTATTAATTTCCTTAATTTATTCATTTAGCAGCTACGCCAATTGGCTGCTATGAAACCTAACCACCTTTTTGATATATCAAGTTTTTTTTTTTAATATAAACTAAATGTAATCATGAAATTTGGTTATTGTAGTTTTATAGGAAATACAACTTTATTTATTGGGGAATTTATTATTTATTTATTTATTGACTTGTATGATATCATCCTCTGTCACAAGGGCATTGTTGAATATGTGGATGGGTCCGCAATGCTAGATAAAATACCAGATATACAACAGCAGTTTGATTTAAAGGCCCTAGACACGTTGGTCTAGTAGCTAGCGCACTCACCTTTGGTGCGAGAATTCAGGATTGATTCCCGTGAGGGCAATGTTGGTGTTAACCCAGCATCGTGAGAAAAAATGGGAAGCCACAGTTCGTAGCGCACCTAGGTAGCGAAAATCAGAACTAAACAGCGAAGGAACTGCGGCATGCTTACCATACGTTTCTCATATATCGCCGTCTGGCAAGCCTTGGTCCTTTATGGACTGCTACGCCATAGGCATTTTTTTTTCTCAATAAAGCCTGAAGCAGAGATTTCCCAGAAAGCCCCTAAAATCGAATATACCGAAAAAAATGTTTAGAATAAAAATAATACGTTTATATTAGTTCAGTAAGCAATCCAAGTTTAAATAAAATTGGTGGAGCCCTTCCCGAGCAAAATTCAAAAATCCTAAAAAACTTATTATGTAAAATTGTACAATCGGTTAACCGAATTTCTTGAAATTTGGAATTTTAGTAATGCGTTAAACGTACCATAATGAAGTAGATCGTCACTTCTGAGGAAAGATTATTTTGGTTTGGTGAATAGCATCCTTCAAAAATTTTTATGGAAATAAAGTAGAAAAATAAATTTGAAATGTTTCAAAAAAAATCTTGTGTGAAACACTCACACGACTTTCTGTTACAGCGAAATAATGGCAAATTTTCTTCACACTTACAATTCTTATTAGTGTTTAAAACCGTCGGCATTTTTTTGGGAGAAAATCACAAAAAACTGAAAAACCTATTCAGTAAAGTCGCACTTCCGGTTAACCGATTTTCTTCAAACTGGGCATTTCAACAACATATTTAAGTTTAAATAAAAAGACTTGCACAGACAAATTTATCAACTACAATTTAGCAAATAGGAGTGTATCAACTAAATTTGTTCTGTGCAAGTCTTTGTTATCAAATTATTCCGACAAAAACATCCTGATGATAGGCGAACGCGCAAATCGGTCGATGACCAAAAACACAAGCAGGCTATCACGGAAAATATCTCTGATGATATTTAATTCTAATTAATATTATTTTGATGATAGAATTATGTAATAAACTTAAATAGCCTTTATTAGCACCCCAAGAGTGCCCTTATATGAATTTTTAATTGAAAGTTTCAATTCATTGTATGCCTCCTAATTGATATATTAACTTCAAAGAAAAACGTTGCAGCCGTTTTCGAGAAAATCACAAAAAACTGAAAATAAATAAATAAATTATTCAGTAGAATGGCACTTCCGGTTGAATGAATTTTTACACGAAATGTTCGTGTCTGATGCGTTGGTAGTACCTAAATGGAATACTAAATTTGAGCTTCCTGAACTTTTTTCGATTTTGAGATATTCTTTTCGCACACACATATATATACAAACCATTTTCTAAAAACCACATTTTTGGTATCAGGGGACCTCAAAACATGTATTTCCGGTGAAAACTCTTATTTCGAAAATCTGGCACGATCGTAATATTTCCTCTAACAGGAATTAGAAAAAGTAATAAAAGTAATAGATATTTATGTGTGTAGATTAGTATACAAAGTTTAAATAAATCGTTCAAGCCTTTTATGAGAAAATCGCAAAAAAATTTTAAAAAAAACCATTCAGTGAAATTCGTTCTTCTGATTGGCGGATTTTGACCAGTAGCCATCCTAATTCGCTAATGCTGAGATTACATTGACTCTACTTAATAGTTGCAGAATTGTTAGTGTTGTTTAGAAGTTCATTATACTCTTCTTTGGATCTAGGATCCCGTCTTGTGATTTAAGTCTCTAGTCCAAGTATTTACACGATCAATTAGTGTAATAGCTAAATTATATAAGAAGGTGAGGGTAGAAACATTGGTGAAAGTGTAGAATAGATATCCCACTCATGAGCGGAATTGTACAGGAATTTTTTTTCTTCTGATAACTATACCCATCACATACACCATATGTTATAACTAGGATTAATTAGAGGTGCATGCGTCCCTAATTTCGACTAAAATATAATATCATAAAATCGGAAATAACATTAAAAGCATATTGTTATATATTTGTTAGCTGGGGGGCTTCACCTCCCCCACCGGTCCCCCAGGGTTCTCAGAGGCATTCTAGAAATAAAAAAAAAAAAAGAAAGTAATAAGCCATGTCGGCTCAACTCGTAAACTTTCGAATCATTTTCTGTGTAGATTCGATTTTTACTTTCTCTTAGATCTAGTAATAGTAATAGTTTTCACCGGAAATACACGTTTTGAGGTCCTCTGAGACCAAAAAAGTGGTTTTTAGAAACTGTTATGTGTGTGTGTGTGTGTGTTTTGTGTGTGTATGTATGTATGTGAACAAAAACCAAAAACCGTAGACAGTTGAAACTTGATATTCCTGGCATCTGCCAGTACGTTATCTGTCAAAATTCCTCAACCGGAAGTACCACTTTTTTTCACTTTTTCACGATTTTCTCAAAAATGGCTCCGACGAGTTTCTTAAACTTATTATCTAAACTAAACATACAAATATCTACAACTTTTATTTGAAACATTTCTCTGGGAAAATTCATTTAAACGCGCTTTTTGGAGAGGGATGGGGATTATGTTTTTTCTCTAAAGTGCTATCTAGTTGACTCTCTCTCTCTCTCTCTATCATCCAACCAAAATTAATTAGAAATAAATAGTTGGCCATAATTTCCGTGTTCAAGAAAATTAGTGAACCTGTAGTGCGCTTTTATTTTTGCAGTTTTTTTTTTCAGTTTTCGACGAATTACATTAAATTTGGTACACAAAACATAAAATTTGTTAATTATAATTTTGAGAATTGGAGTAAGAGAGAGTTGTGTAACTGTTTCACACCTGATTTTTTTTTTTTTTTTTTTACTTACTCTTACTCTTTAGTAAGAGGAAGTATTTTAATCATGTCAAATTTTCGATATCGAGTTTTCACCCGGATATATTGGTTTTGAGGTCCCCAGAATCCAAAAAAGTGGTTTTTAGAACTTTGGTCTGTGTTGTGTGTGTTTTTCTATGTATTTGAACAGCATAGCTCAAAAACGAAAAAAACCTGTAGTAAGTTCAAACTTGATATTCCATTTAGGTATCACCATGGAATCCGACAGTAAGTTATCTGTCGAAATTCCTCAACCGGAAACACCACCACTTTACTGAGTGTTTTCCCAGTTTTTTGTGATTTTCTTCAAAATGGCTCCAATGATTTTCTTTAAACTTAATACATTAACTACACAGAACTACAACTTTCAGGAAAAATTCATTTAAGGGCAGTTTTGGGAGGGGGGTTAGATTTTTCTCTAAAACGCTACTTCAGTTCATTGCACATTTCTATCATCTAAATAATATTAATTAAAATTAAATATATTGCCGAAATTCCCGAGTTTGAAGGAAATCGGATGACTGGAAGTGAGTTTCTACTGAAAAGAATTCAGCGTTCTCAAAGTTTTCTGCGTTTTTCTCCATAAAAACACCAACGGATTTCTTTAAATTTCATATACTAACTATGAATATAGAGACCTATTTTTGTTCGAAACTTCGAACAGTTCATTTAAAGATGTTTAGAGGGAGAGAAGGAAGTTATACTTTCCTCAAACAAGTTATTTTATTATATTTAGATTCTTTCATTGATATAAAGTTGAAGACAAGTAAACATTTAGTAAAAATGTTAAATTTGAAGTAACTTCATCATTTAAATCTGTGTAAACTTTGTAAGAGAAAGTCGTGTGAGTGTTTCAAACCAGATTCGTTTTTTTTACATACACTTTCATAATTAGAATATATAATTAAATAATTACTTATATTATAACTACTCACTACTCTGTTGGCTGGCTCCATCATACTTTATACCTCACACACTACATATCTTTCAGAAGCACTCATACATCATTGCCCACCTAATTCCTTAAAAAAGGAGATCTTTGAAGTAGATATAATCCATCTTTAAGTTCTTGCAGTTGTTTTAAGGTGTTGAATAGAAGAGAAAAACTTAAGTAGAGATAAGTGATACTGTGCACTGTTTATACTGGATGAGAATATTAAGCATGCAAGGATTATAACACTATATAATTTAGAGTGAGAGTATGGTAGCGTGAGAAGAGAGTGACGTTTTTGAGAACGATGGTCGTTGGGTATTGATGGTTGTTCGACTAACGTTTCAATGAGTCTGAGAATGAGAGTGAATTGGCGGCCAGGCACCTTTTCAAATATGAAAAAGGTGAATGGAGGTATCTATTCTTTACATTAGCCAAAAAACTAATTTTGAACAGTGCAAGGCATTTCGCTTCATTTAAATGGATAATCAATTTAATTATTGGAAAATTATTAACATTTTAAGTTTTATCAAAGAAAGTACTGTGTTTAGATCTAATAAGAAATTATATAAAATCACAACATAGGTATCAGAGAAATCTTCCGTTATAGCCTGGTTCTTTTTTGTGGTCATCGACCGATTTCGGCAAATCTATGTTATCACACTGTTTGACAAAAAACATCCTGATGATGGGCGAACGCCTGAAACCGGTCGATGACCACAAAAAAAGCAGGATATCACGGAAGATATATCTCTGATGCTTTCCAGCTCTGCGCAACCAACCACAATAACTCACAACAAAGATACTTGTAATTTAATTGTGAAATAGAAAATTTTACCATCTCTACTCGCTAAAATCAATAATTTTAAATTTGGTTGTTTGGATATTATTTTCTTCATCGTGACGATAGTTGGCGGATCGTCTTCACCCAAATCATCATCTTCATCAGCCATTTCTCCTTATTTTAATATACTCAGTCAACTACGAAATTTTTCTAAAACTACTACCATTATAAAATTAGAAAATTCTGTTTTATTATCTAATTAAAAAATACATCATAGGTGAATCATATGTTTTGTTCAAAATATTATTGTAACTAAATAATTTTCTTTTTTTTTTTTGCTACAGCTTTAAAAGAAATATGAACTAAACAAGATAGTGTAGGTGATTAAATAAAAACAAACAGTAGTCACCATTAACCAAAACGTTTACTAATGCTGTTAATAAAATATCAATATAAGTAACACACACAATTTCCAGCCATAATCGACACATCAAGTATAATCGATTATTTTCCCTTTTCTACAATAGTTGTTGCTGATTTGTAATAGGAAGACTCTTAGTTAAAAACAATTTCCTATTGAAGCATCTGACCAGAAGGATATTCTTATCACCATTCATCTAACAAAGTTTTCTAGAAAAGCGGTCCATAAAAAGAAAAAGGGCGCAGGGTCTCTCCTGCTCTGACGGAAGCGTGGAAGAGCATGTCGGTTTAGCAATTTGCAACTCCCATGGAAGTGGGAAAATTGTAAGGGAGCAGGCCATCCGTATGACTGACTGACTCCTAAGAACTGTCACTATTTTTCCTTCCAATCTTCATCATGCCACGGCAGCTTCTGCACGCTTGCACAGAAGATTCTACAAGGAAGGGCTATATATAGCCCTCCTGCAGGAAGTTTTCATGTAATACAACCTAAACAGGTAAATACTTTATATTAGAAGCTTTTCTAAACCTAGAATTTGTATCATAATTGTGCTAGCGCTGGCTGTTCACCAACCAGAGCACTGGGATTTTGTTTCAGCTATATCATGACATGTGGCATTGCACCACGCAAGCATGTCGATTGTAGATGTGGACAAATAGTGTGAGGACGTCTCCTTTTCGTGACTATGTGCTTTTATAAAAGGCTAGTCCATGATATCATGATTATCAAGAAATTCTCTGAAATTTGGAGAACACAGAATGAGGCAAACTGTTAAGGAAAGAATCAACGTTTTGCCTTGACAAAGGCGGAAAATCCAATATCTCTTACATAATGCGTAGTCTCATCAGCTCAGCATTTCATCAACGGAAAAAATGAACGCCAAGGAAAATGTGATCAATTGCATTTTTTTTATTTTTTAAACACATTTACAACTTCTATTCCTCTGAATGGAATGCTCATCACACTTATTTAATTAGGTTGATCCAATGGTTAATACATAAAAGAGAGGGTCATGGACTGAAGCTTTCATCGTGTTGAATGCTTATGATTTCCTAAATGAAACTAAATTTAACTTTCACTGCTATTTTTCGTCTCTGAGCTATTCGCACACACACACACAATTTCTAAAAACATTATTTTGGATTTCAGAAGGTTAGAACATAATGAATTTCCAGATGAAATTACTTCGAAACTCTGATGCGACCTCAGCAACAGAAATCAATTTGGAACATATCTTTAAAATTATAGTATCTCTATTAATTACTTTCATTTTATATTTATAATTTTTTAAAGACTGATATATCTAGTTTTAACACAATAAGAGAGCAATAGAAGAGAATGTACTTATAGTGTAAGTGTAATATGTAGTTGGTAAGTGACATATGGACAATTGGCGGCTGGGAATTGACTGCATCCTCTTTAAAAATTCACTCCTACTCTTTCTCACATCTGTCACGTAGTGCACGTGCTCGTCTTCCTCTCTACCAACTAATTAATAAATGTGTAGTGCACGTTATATATATACTGGCAGACATTACATGTATACTTCATATAATCAAGACTTTAGTAGTAGTGTAATATCAATAGCAGCTTGTATATTCATTTTTTTCTAATTTAGATTATTAAATTAATCATATTAAAGATTGGCTAGAGACTCTGTCGATAAAAAATGATTTAAGAGTCATACCTGTCGTATAGAGCGAAGAATCCCTGGCAAGGTTATTTTGTAAAGACAAGATCGTGGCCTCAGTCTAGCTCATTGCTAATTCTTTCGCTTTTAATTCAAGCTATCCAAGTTTGCTTCTTGTAAGAGTTTCAATAGTTCTATATTGGCGATTTTCAAATTTGGCGCATCTCTATGGACCTTCCCAAAACAGAACTTGGTCATTTATCAATTATGTGAAGAGAGAGAGGGATAACGAGGAGTAAATAGGCACAAATTTGTCTCAAAAGATTCAACAATTTTAATTTTTTTTGAAGAACCCAAACCAAATTAGATAAAGACACGTTCAAATAAAAGATCATTCAAGATAAGGAGTCAATGGATGCAAATGAAATGAAAAATCTTCAGGATTTTTAATGTAAGCTTTTACGAGGAAATTAATTATTTTTTTTTTAATTTAAGGCGCGTCAACATCTATGGTTATTGGCGCCCGGAGCCTTCACAGTGTACTGCCGGCCTCCGGACAGAGTTCTCTCGTTACAGACAATGTCCATCACTGTCCAGGAGCTGTAGAGGCTCCTAGGAAGAAAAAATCTAAGGGTTGCACAGATGGACTCGAACTCGTGTGGGAGTCCAGTACGCTAATCACTTAGCTATTCCCTTCCCTATGTGGAAATTAATAAAATTAGTAATGTAAATATTACATTTAGTATAATTTTTTATAACTTTGTTCACCTGCGTACCATACGTACTTACACAATAGGCAGTAATAAAAAAAAAAAGCAAATATTAATTATTAAGGAAAATTCCCTGTTCCAACACATAGGGTTTTAGCAGTATTCAGCATATTCGTTTTATGCTGTGTATAAACTAAATTTGCTCTGTGTAAGTCTATGTTATCACACTGTTTTGACAAAAACATCTTGATGATGGGCGACGCAAAAAAAAAGCAGGCTATCACGGAAAATATCTCTGCTGCTTGAAAGTATTCACATGCCATAAAAAAAAAACATGAACATAATATTAAAACTGTTACATCTAAATGCTTTTTGTATTTTAGAAATGATAATTAACCAAGATCGAAAGGTATTTTAAACCTCCCTCAGCTCTAGGATAAGTATACTGATTACAATGTAGCCGAATTTCTAATCACAGATTCAAATCGATACGATATCAAGAAAATCTACATGTTTTTTTGCCGCTGTTTGTATACAGATGTAGACAGTTGTAAAACAAAAACATTAGCATTTATATGAATTTTTGTATGGATTGTTGATTAATTATTTATTTCATGTTCTATTTGTGTATTGGTTTCTTAGAACAGAGGTTTTTTTTTTTAATAAATTAAACTTGGATATTCGAATACGATATTATTTTTTTAAAAAAATAGTTAATGGTTAACCTAAACCTTTTAAATATTATTATTATTATTATTTAGTACTTTAAATACAAAGGAATGATAAAAGCGTACGATAATTAACTGTACTACCAAATAAGTAAATGAATAAAAAAAGGAAGTTAAGTACAAGAGCGAGAGGCTGCCAGAGTTTGCTGCCATAAAAAGAATAAAGAGAAGAACAAAACAAAAATTATAATAAAACTAAAACAAAATCGAATTGAATAAGATAAGAAAGTAAATAAAAGAGTTACATATGTAGTGACTAAATAATACAAATTTAATTTTATAAATTAAATTGGAAAAACCGAAAAATTAGCCAAAAGAATTTGTGCCCCTATCCTAAACCTTTTAAATAATCATAGAATAGTTAAAATTATCATTTGATTTATGTAGAAGAAAGCAATAAATAGTATAAATCTTGAGAAAGGAAACACAAAGGTTTTGCCAAAATTTTTAGAACTTAAGGTGCAATTATTATACTAAGAATTAGTTTACTAATACATAAGTATTCGCAACGATTTGGTGAAGATCGGTCAAGAAAAAAACATTTAATTATGCAAACGTTTCGACAGAGTTTCCTGTCATTTTCAAGGCTTTAATATGTAGAAAGAATTTTTAAGCTTACAGATTTGTTACATCGTAGAAACATAAAAAAGAAAATTAAAAGTTACAAGTTAGTCTTGTCTTAAATCATCTACAGAAATCTTTCAATTCCTGTAACTTTTAATTTTTTTTTTTTTGTGTTTCTGCGATCTAACAAATGTCTAAGTTTATAAATTCTTTTTATACATTAAAGCCTTGATTTATCAAATCCCAGAAGGACAGAGGAAACTCTGTCGAAACGTGGCATAATGAATGTTTTTTTTTTTGACCGATCCTCACCAAATTTCTTCATAACATAATTCATAAAAGCGGTCAACAAATGCTTTTATATTCGCAACGATGGTAAGTAAATACTAAGAAAATAAGATTTCATTAGCTATAATATAAAGAATTAATTTTAGATCTCAGGCCGTGTCCATTATGTCACTGACAAATAATACAATGAGTTTGATTATTGTGTTACTGTAATGAAATTAAAGGGTCAATTAGTCAAGTTGAATTTTCATGTAATTCGGAAGGAACCCATAATAAAAATACTTTTTATACTTACATATAGAAAATAGAGTCATTTTGTAGGTCTGTGCCCAATATTACAGGAAATAAGATGGTTAGGTAAATATATTTTATCTTCTAAGAAGAAACAATTAAAAATATTTAAATGGCCTATATGGATGGGAAATGCTTCATAAATAAATATACATTTATTTATATGTACATTTATACATATTTCAGTTATTTCTAATATTTAGTTTTTTCAACTCAGTTTGTTTATTATTGTATACCTTATGTAATGTTTTTTGTCTATTGTAAAATGTCAACTTGGTAGACGGACATTAAATCCATGTCTTGTTTCCTTTTCTAGAATTTAATGTTATTTTATAATTTAATAAAACATTATTGTTATATTATTATTAATACTGAGAAAATTTAGTATTGTAGGCTGTAAACATGTTATTATAAACATGTAATTGGATCTTCAACTACTTTCATTTGGTTCATTAGGTACCTCGGGAAAAAAAAGGCATAAAATTTTATTCTAGTAAGTTGCTGACCAGAATTATTTACTCCAAACAATAATACGTTCTTATGAAAATTAACTGGTATAAAGAATATAAAATTATTATTTATATTATTAATTCGCAACTTAGCCATACAATATGAACATTGCTTGACATAAAGAAAATCTCTTTAGACTATCCATTAACTTGAAAGATTGGACTTCATTGCAGTCATGTATTATCCCCTAAAGTTTTCAATGCTTTATGGTATAATATACATGGTTCTCTCATAACTGGAAATATGACCGGAGAGAAGTAGTCTTCCCTTCTATACATCAATAATACTTCATATGGGAGTACATGGTAAAGCAATCAACCAGCCGGACTTGTATTTGGATATAGCGGAGAGTGTGAGGAACAGATGAAGCCGCATGATTACCCCAGAGGTTCATAAGAACGAAACTATATCTAAAGGGTAGTAGATTCCCCCTATCGGTTTTAGCGGCTTTAGTATAACCTCACATACCGTATAGTTTGTTTTAACACTACTTCCACAAACTAAGAAAAAAAAAAAATGTTTATATTAGTTTCTCTTACTAAAGAAGAAAAAGTATAAGTGTAAGTATAAGTGTTAAATATTTGATAAGCACTTTTCCTCGCATATGCAAGCTTAAAGAATTATTTAATTAAAAGTGATAAATCTCTGTATGTATAGTTTGTATACCAAATTTAATGGAAATCCATTAGTGTTTTAATGAAGAAAATTGCAGAAAACTGAGCAAAAAAAACTGTTCAGTAAAAATACGCACTTCCTGTCAACCGACTTTTTTCAAACTCGAATTTTTTGCAACACATATTTAATTCTAATCCAAGGAATTTTATAATAAACCCTTTCCCAAAAAAACCCCTATAAATGTTTCAAATAAAGGCCAGTAGTTCTTAATATACAATGCAGTTCATGTAATAAGTTTGATGTTAATTTTACATCTTAGTTATAGTTAAATATTATTGGCGCTGTGTTCTACATAGACTACATGCAACCACTTGGACCACTATCAGCCTTGGGCAGGTACATTTGTTTGTTTTATACCAGATTTTTTTGGATCTTTATATATTATATTGTGTTCAAAATAAAAACATAAATAAGAATAGCAAATAAAAACATATTAATAGAAACATATTAATAGAAACATATTAAAACGAAGCCTTTTTTTATTTCTAATTTGTCATAATGAAGCAATTTGATCTATTGTGGGGATTCTTTTCTCATACATTTAATTTCCTGAAAGGCTTCTAAGCCTGCCTTGTTTAACAGTGAAAAATTCATTTTTGTAGTTTAAATCATATTGATTTCGTCATCACTTTGGCTTATTGTTTATTCTATACTGTTGCAAAATAAATTAATTAATTAAAACAAAAATCATATTGAATTATTTTTTTGTTTTTGATAAGATTATTAATTTGTCACTAATTCGTAATAAGAAAAATCTGAAAAACAAAGGACATTTTTATTTCACTACAGGTGTGACACTGTTCGAGGTTAGATGTGTGTTACTGACTGCTATATTGTAGAGCGGCGATTGGTTCGATTTCCTGGCTTGGTCGTGGACCATAGTAAAATAAGTTTTCTATATACTCTTCACATTTAATCTATTATTATAAATCTGAGACTAACAAAAGGGAATCGAACCCAAAGCAATCGAACTTAAACATTGTGCCAACTCAAATAACATTTGAACTACAATCACACAGATTTCGAGGGAAAAAAAAATCCAACAATCTCAGAAGCCAATTCCATAGAGTTGCAGTGAACAGATTTGCTATAAATTTGAAATTCTAACAATGTTGCTAATGTACCTTAATATTATATAGGCGGTGGAACCATCCTTACTGAAATGATTCTTCAGAGGAGAGCTTAAAGTTTCAGCTCTCTCCTGAAACTCCCCCAAAAAAATTTTTTTTTTCTGTAAAATGTTCTAAATAAAAGTGTTAATCACTCATTAGACAAATATAAGAAGTGCACAGAAAGTTGTTGGAGCCATTTCTAGTGTAATGGGATCCGAATCATTAAAGATTCATAGAATCGGAAGGGCGAAGAAGCAGACATTAAATGAATCAAAGTTAGTTACTCTCACATCTAGGCCAGACTAGAGTAGAAGGGGATTAGAAGGGAGAGCTTGATTCATGTGAATAGAGCGTCAGCCGAAGAGTTCAGGACAATTTTTGCGACAGCTTACAATAGTAAAACTAGGCAGCAACTTATCTACTTACTACCTTCTTATTTCTCAGCCAGTCTGTCTCCTTATTATTTTCTCGTTAGCTAATTTCTATTTATTTAACTATAAAGTATTGCAATTTGTGTGTTCTATTCATTATACAGTGTTCAGCATACTTTATTTTTCCTTTCTTGAATTCATTCTCACACTCTCTCCCTCATTTTCACATCTATAATACTGGGAAAATTGTGTAAAACTGGAAAACAAAAATTTCATATGTCCTAAACATTATTGTCAGAAGTGGTGTTGGTCCTAAACGGAATATCAAGTTAGTGCTTCCTGCGGCTTTTCGTCTTTGAGATATTTTGTTCACACACACACACACAGAACATTGACTAAAAATATCATTTTTACGCAGGGGACCTCAAATCATGTATATCCAATGAAAAATCAATTTCGATAATTTTTTATAATACGACAGTATTATCTTATAGATGAAGAAACTAAAGTTTTTTCATCTATAAGAATTTCACGCTTCTTCTATAGAATATTTTCTATATCCGTTTCAAAACATTGTTTGATTTATAAAGCACACTGGAAATAAAAGTGAAAACATTTAAACAAGATCAAACTTCTGTAAATAAATGCTACAGAA